>JAVCKT010020086.1:3789-32435 GCA_032273925.1 Rhynchotus rufescens | reverse complement strand
TTGCAGTGCTCCAAGTTTCCCCCCTTCCGCCCCCCCCCCATAATTATTCCTAATTTAATCTTTCCAGCCTCTCCGCAGGACAAGGACTTTAATCATGCAGTTTGCATATGAATAATGAATCTCAAGGAACGCACCTCCCATCTTAATTCCTTCCCTTTTCCTACCTCGAAACAAAACAAAAATAAAAAACCAAAACAAACAGCAGGAACACCAGGATTAAGGAGCAGCAGAGCGGAAGGAGCGGCCAGGCTCATCCCGCCACGCAGAGCGGAGCGCCGTCGCTGATGGAGCAGGACGGGCCGCGGGTGGGAACGCACGGCCAGACCCCCCCGTGGCTCCGGGCTGCTGGGCGAGGAGCCCCCTCAGCCCCACGGCAGGTTTTGGGGGCACCACAGGGGACGTTTTGCCTTTAGCTAATTAGGAAGATCTCTGCAAAGGGGAGGAGCGACCAAAGGGTGGCAGGAGCTGCTGGGATTCTGCAAACTCTTCCCTTTGGGACCACCGAGAGCAGGGTGGAAGACTGTGATTCTTCAGTAGAAACGAAAAAAAGCCTGGCTTTAAGCAGGCAAATGCTGGAGGTAATGGGATTCTGTGTGAGTTATGAATTTTAAACACTTCTATAAGCTCTGTCGTTTCCAGCTGGATATGAGCTCTTCCAATTGAATAGGAATGAGGGAGGCTTCGGAGAACTGCTCTTTTTGTTTTCCTAAGTTCCCGTCAGTCATCTCGGGCTGATCTCTAGACTCCTTTTCAACTGTGCTGCAAAGCTCCTGTGAGACACACACACACAAACCATCGAGCGCAGATCAGTTTGCACCAGGGTAAGGGAGGAAAACACAAGCTCCAGTTTAACAGAGGGAGAGAAATTTCCAGAAACGCCTCTCATGCTTTAGAGAATCCGATTTCATTATCTACCATCAAAACTGAATGATTTGATTATGTTTCTAATGACTACTTGATTTTGAACTTCCACAGGGAATTTGGCCTCAGTTAATAGTCAATAACGATACCAAGTGCATCATTTTTTGGTTGTACGATCCCAGAACCTTTTGACTCCGTATAGTGCAGGTTTTTGCTGGTTATTGAGGGCTAGAAAATTATGGGTATTTACTAAATACAAAGAAAGCTGACAGGCTCCTGCAACAGTTCTCTGGTGGATGCTTCCTGCTCTGCTCCCGGGAGCATGAAACCATTCCAAAAGCCAGGTCCTGCATGCCGCATCCACTATCATCTCAAAAGGGATTGGAGTTTGAAAAAGTAGAGCTAGTTTAAAGCAATGCTGGTGCAACAATCAGGCACGTCTAGCAAAGTTATTGTAGAAATAACCGTGCTGAACCAGCTCCATGCAAACACTCCAGCTTTGCTCTATAAAAGAAACAAAACCCATCCATAAGAGGGGAACCAGCCACGCACTGCATAATGCAACTCCAATTTCCCTTCCTCTGTGGTGTAGCACTGCGCTCTGCAGTGCTCTGTGCGTGTGCCAGAAAGCCAGGCGCCAGCATAGGAAACGACTCAAGTGGCATTAAAAAGCTTAGTTGATGTTACAAGTTATCCGTGAGGAAATAATGGGGCAAGGATTGGAAGTAGCAGGAACAGCCATGGAACGTTTTGCACAGTGGATTTCTGTGGAATACCCAGAGTGTCTGCGCTTAAGACACAGCCTGAGATTTCTTCTTTTATGAGTCTCATTCTAACAATTCGTACACAGACCTGCATCGGAAATTAGCTCGATAAGGCTCCCTCATACGAGCAACCCAGGAGATGTCTGTGCTGAACAGAAATACAGCCCACACGAAGAGCAACGAGGGGAAGCCGCAGTGCCAGGGAGCCCAGCTGCTCTGCCCGGCCGTGGGACACGAGCCCTCGCTCGCTTCCCTGGCCAGCGACGTCGCAGTGGATGCAAAATTCCTGTCCGTGCACTTCTGTGCTCAAACCTCTAGCAGGGCCGTGCTCTGCCAAGGCAAAGCAGGTGGCTGAAACCCAGCAGCTCTCTCATTTCCAGTCTCTCCACCAGTGAGGCTTGAAAATTAAATTTCCCACTCTCCTTCCTGCCTCCACAGACCCCAGAGTTGTGTTTCTGCTATTGTAAGAACTTTGGTTGGAGTACGAGGAGCTGTAAATCCGTGCTCCCACAGAAGCTAGCGCAGGCAGCACGCAAAGAAGGGAGAAAATAAAGGAAGGGTAAGAGAACCTCTCCTCACCTATCAGGGAATTCAGAGAAGAGTAGGAGCTGACTCGTCTCATCTTGTCGATAGTCTCGAACGACAGGATATACTCTTCGTTCTCAGGGCTGCCCAAGGTGCTGCTGGCACTGCTGCTGGTGCTGAGGTTCCCAGGAGAAAACGCGACAGAACTTCCAGCTGCCAAAAGGAAAGAAGGCAGGTGCTGAAACAAGACCTGGTGAGAGAACAACTTCAAAAATTCCTACAACAGCCAGGGAAGGTGCAGACAAATCCACAATGTCACACCAAGTGTTTAAATACAGATCTAGTGTCAAAGCATCAACAATGATTCAGACAGTTAAAAATCCATACAAGTCGGCAAGTAGAACGAGCCTTCCTTGGCCTACAAACACTTACAAAAATCAATACTAATGACCAGCAAATTGAAACTAATTAGGAACGAGGCTTCTCATGCAGCTCCTTGGAGCTAGCAGCTGGATAATCTGGGCTAAACTGTTACTTTTGGATCTTGCTTTTTGCAGATTGTATGTCCTAAATTGTGAGAGAGGAGGAAAAGCGGTGGCAAAGAAACGTTAAAGAATTTAAGTCTCTCTTACATTCTTCATTCAGGCTGAGGTTCTGCAAGGATTTGTTGAGGTTCCTGGCGGTGGTGACTGCTCGGATGTTCCCGTACGAGCTGACCGAGCGCAGCCTTGGCGTGCACGGACCATCTCGCACCGGTGTCAAACTCCCACCCTCTGCGGAGAGAAAACAGCAATTAATTAATCAAATGTAATTATTACCGCTATGAACAGAATCCAGTCATTGCCTGTTATCCTACAACAGGATGAGGAAGAAGGAAGGCTCCTGTGTGCACATTATCAACAAGGCCTGCGCTCCCTTCCTGGTTCGGATGTGATCTGTTACCTCCAGCGAAAGCAGGAGCGCGAAGCCTTGCCAGTGCCTGCAGACTACCAGGAGGGCCAGGATGACTCGCTCCTCGCAGGTTGCTGCTGGGACCCTGCCCAGATCCTGTGCTAGGACACACTGCTAGAGCAGATGCCTGTTAGGAGATGGCATTTAAGAGCAGGCTTCCGTCTGCTTCTGCTCATTAAAAATCTGATGATTTTTTCATCATGAAGAATTAATAAAATACTTGCTTCCCAGTCAAATTTCAGGCTTGGTTTCAAGTCATATTTTACTCACAACCTGGATACCTATCATCTCATCCGGACAACCTATTCTTCATTTTCATTCCTGAAGGCGCCCACAGGAGCACGGCTGCAGAACAGCTATTTTGTTCCTCTGCAGAGGTGGCTGCATGATGGTGGTGGGAGCAGCGCTTCCAGTGCATCCTATTTATAAATTACTTCGGGACACTTTTGAATAATGAAAAGCACTATATAAACTGCAAGTAATGAGCATTTTCTGCAGCAAAAAAAGACAAATGCGGGGAAGCTTATTTTCTAATATGATTCATTTATTCAGACAATGAAGAGATTAAATTGCTTATTGCAGAGATAATACATGCTCCTGCCTCCAAGATTCTGTTGCAAAAGTCTCATTATCCTTGATGATTTCCAGTGTGCTCAGTGTCTGAAGGGAATGTGAGGTTAACAATAAATTCCCCACATAAAGCAACGCACACAAATGGATGGGAAGGCAGGCACAAAGCATAAGGATCTTCACCATGTCCTGCCCGGTGCTCTGCAGCAGCACAGGGCATGGTTTATTGCCCCATGGCAAGGCTTGCCAGCCTCCTTAGGTCAGAAACTGCTGCAGTTTCATATGTTAAAGAGGCTGATGAAACTTCAGAGCAAAATATGTCGTCTGGGAAGTGTGGGGACCTTCCTCATGACCTGGACAAACAAACTTCAATGTTGATCTGAAGGGGATCCCTTCTGGGCATGGCAGGGTGTCAGGCTCTGCACTGGGCTTACAGCTCTGCACTGAGCTACACCTGCCTCTTAGAGCGGGACTCGTCTTGGGACACGTCTTTTCCAGCACAACACGCTGCGGTGCTAAGCACACATCACAGCTATGCACCATGTCACTAAACTTGTAGCAATGGTTCCTTCTCGTAAATCATTACTAGGAAAAACCTCATTGTGCTGGACAACTTCTCCATTGAAGTTCTCCAGGATTATCAGGCTCTAAGTTCCCTGGCCCAAAGGAAACAAGGCAGGACACGAACCTGTGGTGGCAGGGGACGGGAGCGGGTAATTCTTCTCTTCTTCCATGAACTGCAAGGCAACGGTGCAGAAGTTGCTCTCATACTGAACCACCAGATGACTCAAAGCCACCACCAGCTCCTATGGAAAGGGCAGAAGAAACAGGTGAGGGGCTTGTCCGATAGGATTTAACATGGGAAATGGCTTAAACAGAGCAACAACAACTTGCTCATTTCTTATTTGAGAAATTCTGCAGCAACTGCCTTGTATGGCAGAAAACATTGCACCGGAGAGGATGTGACAGGCTCTTGCTTGAAAGGACCGGGGCAGGAGGGTAGGAACTTCTGGTCAGATACCTTCTATTAGAGGCAAGAAGGATTACTTTGTTCCTCCGTATTTCCAAGATTCTCTTTATAGCTGAACAGCTCATTTTTTATGATGATTACTACCACAGAAATTCATATAAATAACACTGAAAGACAGAGAGGTGATACACCAGATCTATCCATTGAAAAGAACATGCTGTTTTAGTAGGGCTAAATTAACAGAGCTGAACAGTGTATGATGTTAAGTTTAAAATTATAAAGGCTAATAGGCCCCAAATAATTTCAGTTTAAAAGTGCACGGCCCGTGCCCCTCACCCTGCAACACCTACTGTAGGAGCAAAGACCCCTGAGAACAGCCCCAAGGGGCCGGCCGAGCCTCGCGCACCTTCCTGACCATGGGGCTCCCGTCGTTGATGAGCTGGGCCAGCATCATGGCCACGTTGTGATCGATGGTGGTCGAGTGGTCCGTGCGCTCAGCCGAGTTGCCCACGAAGGTGCCCAGCGCGAAGACCGCGGCGCAGCGAACCTGCCGGAGACACCACACACTCCTCAGGGCTTCCCTGCGCCGCCAGCTCCGACTCCACGGCGGGATTTGCTTATCCCTTATCCCTCATCCCCACCGCTGGCATCTCGGAAACTTGGGCTGCACCGGGTAAAGAGTGGGGACTAAACAGGAGCCCGCAGAGAACAAGAACAACATCAGCCTCAGAAGAGCACCAGGTTTCAAGGGCTTAATAGGTGCACAAAGGAATTTACTCTCCCAGAACATTCGGTGACCTTCCCCGGGGCGATGTTTGCACTTGGCACTGCCTGGAATATTAATTAGCAGAAACGAGGCGCACAGGCAGCTCCTGGTGGGATGCACTGCTCTTATTAGGGCACTAGCTACAGCCCTCGGTAGGATCAGCAGAACTACAGGAGAAGATATTGGGACATGAAAACTTATTCATTGTGAAGGTAATAATAATAATAACAATAATAACAACAATAGTAATAATAACAATGTTTAAGCATTGCATGTGGGCAATGGCATTTATTCCCAGGCTTCCTTCTCCCTAATGTGGCATAATTTCAGTAGAGCCTGACAGGAGCTGTCAGTCACAGCCCTGCTCTGCTCAAGGATCTCTTCTCTTGGAGAACTTGTCACACAGGTGAAACACATTCAATTAAAGATGTATTTTCACACATGCCTGGAGGAGAAGAGTTTTTGTGCTCAGACAAAAAGGTTAGAGGATTTTCTGAAATACAGCGAGCTGCGGGAGCACATTTTCATAAAGCTTCTGATGCAGCCATCACCAGGACACGGCGTTTCCAGCTCCTGCTTCCATGATTTCCCCATCGTCGGGACAGCGCAAATTCCCCCTGCATTTCCCTGGTTCCTTCTCGCATAGCACTACGTGACTTGTGTTATTTTGAGGATCCAGCACTAAGATCTTTTGTGAAACACGTATATAATCATACAGATTCTGGAAGCCCTGGTTCTGAAACCACGACAGTTTTACAACCATGACAATTCATCCGGCATTTGGGCAAAAATCTGGATTTTTACCTCCGGGATGGGATCAGAGAGGAGACTGTAGAGCTTTTCGTGGGCACTGTCCCTCACCCCGCACCACCTGGCCGAGTCGAAGTTCTGCCAGATGCGCCCCAGACAAATGGCCACCCACTGGCGCAGGAGCGGGTGCGGGTCGCTGAGCTGCTCCAGGCAGATAGCGATCAGGTTTCCTTGAAGGCAGGCTTCCTGGAACACAAGGCGCTGCAAGTTATTTGGGATAACAACTTCCCACCCCATCAGAAAAAAGGGATTGTTCGAAATAGACAGGAAAGCAGGAGAAGTAATTACTCTGCAGTTATGGAGTTATTTCCTTGCAAAGCACCATTTGAAAGCAGCATGATCTATCTGCTGTTATTGCTAGGCACACAGCTCAGCAGTAGAAATGCTTTCTGCAGTGCAGAAAGCCTGTTTTTCCCTCACTGAAAATGTTCCTTGCAGCTGGCAGAGCCCCAAGGTTTATGGCTCATTCTGTTTGCCTGCCTTTATACCCTTCCCAAACCTTTATCATGGCCATCAAGTTTGCACTTGACAAGAACGAGGTGCTATTTCTCCAGCAGCGTGGCAGAGCAGCGCCCGGAGGGGCAGCTCCTGAGCACGGGCGTCTCCAGCCTCCGCTCCAGGTGCCACCACGTACATCATGTGTGTGTCACCCCTCCCGTCACCCGCTCCTTTCGGTCCCCAAAGAAAGGACATAAAGCAATGTTCCCACTGCAATTTGCCAGCTCAGGGCCGTGCTTCATCGCAAGGCAGGCGCCCTCGAGGTAAAGGCACGGGGCAGAGCGGGGCTGGGAGGGGAAAACGCGGGACTCACCTGTCCTGTGTTGTAGTTGTTCACGATCACAGCCAAAATAAAAGCCGTCATTGTCCTGTGTTCCGCCTTAAAACAACACACAGCCGCTTGTTACCTTGCAAATCAGAGAACAACTGGATCCCACGCACCAGAAGGCAAAGAATCTTCTCGTCACCCGACCCCCTCGCTCATCACAGGCGTGGTTTGGGAATGAGAAGGTTGCACTGAAATTTGCCCTCCTCTGCATCCATTAATCAGAGCAGCTCCCACCCCTGGTCCACAGCGCCCCTGGCATCCCCCTCACGGCACCCACATTTTAGCCCCCGTCACCAGCAGCCTCCCAACGATGCTGCTCGGGAGCAGGGGGGACAGTCCTGCACTCCCAGCAGCAGCATCCCAACAGCAGCACCCACATCAACACCCACTGAGCAAGCGGTAAGAGCCTGAGAAAGTGATGGACTGTCCTTACCGGCATGTAAGGGTCTGCCAAAACAGAGAGGAAATACTTGTGGCCATTGTCCTTGACGAGGTCAGCCTGGCACGACTGCAGGAGGAGACAGAAAGGAAGGGCTGAGCGCGGGCGGCAGAGCCGGGGCAGCCAGGAGCAGCGCGCTGCAAAGCCAAGGGCTGCGGGCGGCACCGGGGGACCCTGACACCACGGAGGGATGCAAGGGAACCCCCGACTGCTGACGGGAGCAAAGAGCCCAGGGGTGCGCGGCGCCCTCCACCTTCCCCCGGGATCCCCATCCCGCATCCCGGCACAGCCAGGCCCTCCCGCAGCGCGGTCGCCAGGCCAGGAAACGATGCAGCTGCAAAAAGGCAACGACAACACTTTAGCTGGATGCGCAGCCCCCTAAACCAGCGGTGCTCCAACGGGTGCTCCCAGACTGGCTTTGCCACGAGGAGAAGGGAGCGATGGCACCAAAGGCTGTGAGTCAGGGCTGAGCCTGCTCTGCAGCACACCTGGCACTGCAGCGTCCGCCACGGAGGGGCAGCCATCAAAACAAGCCCTTCAAGAGCAGTTCCAGGATGAATAGCTTTCATTTGCTTTGCTTTTCAAAGGCCTCTTCAGATGTTAATGAAAATATATTTATGAAACTAAACATGACAATGCCAGATCAACAGTGGGGGAAAATGCCAACAAATCTGCTATCACTCTCCATACTAAAACAGGAGGGAAATAACAAAAATAAAACTAGAAGTAGGCAAGAGCCAACTTCGTCAAGCACTTCAGATGATTTTTTATTACCTTGTAATTGTAACCACAATTAACTGTTTGTGTCACTCCTAATAATTTTATATTGCTCAACACCCACAGACGAAGTCATCATACGTATGAATGTATCAGCTAATGTATGATCACTTATCTACCCCGTCTAATCATTTATTTAAAGCTAGAGTTACAGTTAAGGCCATCTTTAAATAAATACAAGCCGGGGCTCAGCTTTTAAACCTTATCCCGAAAGGTGCCAGCACGTTGTGGAGCAGACTCACGGGCCCGCGATGGGAATAACCTGTCTTGCGTGGGCAGCCGATATCTCTATGCCCACTATGTTTGATACATCAAAGCCCGTGCATCAAACCGCATCAGACCTGGAGCATGACTCATAAGGTAAGCTCCCTAAAATTAGTTGGGCTTGCCTTCTAGAAAGGCTTGGGGGGCCTCGGGGGCTGCGCTGACGAGGGCCGGGGGCGCTAGCCCTCTGCACGGCACCGCTCGCAGCCCGCGGCACCGGCTCCCATCGCCACTGAGGCCGCGCTGCGGGGCCACGGGCACGGGGCGGGAGGCAGCACAAACCTCCCTCGGGGCAGGGTAGCCGGAGCATCCAGCCCGGCAGGGCTCTGGGGCCTTCTGCGTCCCCAGCTGTGGGAAATCAGCCTAGGCACAAGCGGAACCCACCAACTAGAGCAGCATGTCGCACTCGAGATGCCCGCTGTGTGTAAGTGCCCCAGCATAAACTCTGAACGAATAAGGAAAAACGGGACAATGACAACGAAAAAGCCAAAAGCCAAAGAGAAAGCAGCCAAGCTCAGCAATACTCACGCTGTCCACCGCGAGGATTTTGGCCCAGATGAACACGAGCAGCGGCCTCAGCTCGCGCGCCGAGCTCTGCAGCAGCTTCAGGACGTAGGGGAAGATGCCGACGGACAGGGCCTGGGGGCACAGAGAGAGTCAGGGGGCACCCAGCTCTGCACCTCTCACACACAGGCGGCCCACCCAACGCCGTGGAGGAAAAACCCGGTAAGAGCCAATTTCATACATTTCCAGTGAAGAGGGGAGCCCTCTACGCTTGTTTATTGCTCGTTTCAATCTCGGATGTCACCAGATATTTCCAGCCTCATTTCGCCCGCTGAGACGCGGAGTTAATCTCGCGCCAGCTTTCCTCATTACAGCCTCTGCTATTTTATGCTTCACGATACGCCGCTCTCCTCAGACAGGGCCGTTAGCTCCCGCAAGTAAACACGCTGCAAAAGCTCAATAATTACACTCTTCCCTCTGGAAATCAGAGAGGCCTCTCCCCGAGCACCGACTTTTTCCCAGATCTTTTGCACGGTAACAGACTAGGCTCTTTGGAGAGCACAGTTTGTCCCAGCCACTGAGGACCCGGCTCTGCGACAGGTCTCCAGGTGGCCCAGGAGAGGAGAGATGGAAGGCAAAGAAAACCTCTGGAAAGACCCATCGGGGATCTATTCTGCTATTAGTTTTCCCCCCATTTTAATTCTTCCAATATTTTAAACTGAACTATTCCAAAGGGGGTCCTCTTCATAGCAGTGCAGGTGAACAGCTATTTGCCCTTCACGATTAATCCAACCCCTCCTCCTTTTATTTTTTTAGGGATATTTACTCCATTTCCCACGACTAAAGAACAAATCAAGCATTGCCCATTGCCCAGACTCGCGGAGCATCTGCCATGCCTTCCTTTCATAAATCATCCTTGGTATTTATCACCTGTATCAGAGAAGACTTTTACAAGACAACACACAACACCCACGCACCAGGCTGACTGCCCAGGGCCCCAGGTCCAAAAATCTTCCCAGCAAATCGAGAGCTCGCAGCCGATGAACCTGGCTCAGCAGCACCTGCAAAGGAAGGGGACAACCATCATGACTCGAAAGAACAAACAGCCTTGTGCTTGCGGAGCAAATGCAAGAGGTCCTCAAGAGCCTCAGGCAGTGCTGAGCAAACTGGCGACCTCAATCACCTAATAACCTGGAAGACAAGAACTCTGCCGGGAAACTTTCTCCATGCCAAGTAGGGTGGGATGGGGTCTACAGGAAGGAGGCCAAGGAGAGCACACGGCCGGCCTCCCCTTATCTAAAACGGCCCAGAAACAGAAAAAGAGGCTTTGCTTTCCTTGGCAAACGGATAGAAGAGACTTAAGAGGAAAGCAAAAGGTCACATTAGTCTTTAATAAAAATCTCATTAAAATGGAGTCTAACAACGATAATGAGGTTGCAGTTTACTGGCTTATACCTACCCTGGTGTGAAATATTAACAGACAGACTTTCGGTTCTTAATCTCCTTAACAAATGTAAGATATTGGAATGCAATGTTTAATCCTCTGCTTAAATTGAGTAACATCCCTCAGCATGGATCATGAAAGAGACTCGTTGATTCAGCTCCCCAATTCCACCCCCTTCTGTTTTTTTTTCCACATCGTATATCTAATTTAATTATTTTTTATGTTTAATATTGAAGAAAAACTAGTACTATTTGGCTCATGTCTCCAGACGTGACACTGATACTGCTGATACTAGGTATTAAATTTGTGCAGAGAAAGCGCACAAGTAAAGACTGCTCCGTGGGAGGGGTATTAGCTGCTCTAGCTGTTTCACCTCTGAATAACTGAGCTCGGATCCCAGGACAGGCCATAGGAGAAAGGATTCTGGTCACGGTGACCTAGTTGGCACCAGCCTGTTCCCTAACGAACTGCAGAACTTGGCACGATCGACAGGCTGCTCTGAGGGTGCCGAGCGCAGGAATAGCGGGGGCAGCTGCTGGAGGTTAAAGCAGTGATAAAACAGGGCAGGGTGAAGCTGCGGGTCTCGCAACACGGCTCATCCGCGCCTCCGAAAGCCAAGTGCGTCCTGTCAAAGCGGGGGAAAAGCTGATGCAATTGGGAGGGATTTCCAACGGGGGTGGCAAAATAACATCTTGACACAGCAGCACCCCACAACAATCAAGTTGTGCCTTGTTTTAGAAGCTCCACGGCACTATTTGCAGAAATAAACCAGCCAACGCTGGCTCTCCGGGGCTCCCGCGTGCCCCCTTCCCGGCCTGCTTTCCACAGGAGCCGGGGGCCGGGGCTGGGGGACCCTGGGGCGCCGCACGTCACCACCGCCCTCCCGCCAACGCCTCTCTCTTCCCTGGCTTTAGAGCCTCCGAGGAAAGGGGCGCTCCGGCGGGGTCCTCCCTGCCCACGCAGGGCCTCGGAGCCTCCTCCTCGCGCTGCCACCCCGACACGCGGCCGTCCCGGGACATTCTGCTGCCCCCCTGCCAGGCCCGTCCCCACCGGGGAACCGCAAATCCGGGGAAGCTTTGGAGGGGCCAGGGAAGCTCCCGAGCAGCCGTGCGGGGACGCCCCGAAGCGCGGCTCTCACCCCAGCTCGGAGCGAGCCGCCCCGGGGCTGCAGCAAGGGAAGCGGCGCGGCCGCTTGGCGCTGCCGCAGCCCCTGGCAGCGCCGCGGGCAGCCAGGACACGGCAGGACACCCCGGGAGCAGGGTCCGCACTGCAGCCCCTCAGCAGGAGCCCGACATGCAGCGGCCTCCCTCTCCCGCCTCACACCTGCTTACCGGCAGCTGTCCAAGCCCCCTTATTGCACCATACAACCATACAAGCTTTAATTACATGGCTAATTACAGCGTGCTAGCTCCTTCCCGCTGCGAGGAGGGCAGGTTCCGTGGCCAGGTGAGCGCTCCGCTCCACGGCACGCGGAGCTCCCGCAGAGCCCGGGGCCAACGGGCCTGTCAGGAAGCAGCGAGTGCCAGGGAAGCCGCCTGCATCGCAGCCCAGCACATGGGCACGGAGGCTGCTTTTCCAGCTCGCCTCCTGGCACGGGGGCTCCCAGAAATTAAGGTTTGCTCGGGCAAAGACTGACCATGCTGCAGTCACAGAACACGTTGGGAGCGGACAGCGAGGAGGAGAGTCCTCCCATCACGGGGAGGGAACCGGATGCCCCTGGGCAAGTGCTGGGAAGCAGAAAGGTTTCATATTTTCCCATCTGAGAGCAGAGCTGCCTTGCCAAGGGCTTTCATTGCTGCCAGTGCAAACCCCAGGGAGGAGCGGGGAGCAGGCAGTGACTGTCCCATAAAACACAGGTGGGTCAGGGCTTGCGTTTCTGCCACAGTCTCTTCTCCGACCTTGCACTCGTGGAGCTGGAGCAGCAGCTGACGGGCACTGCAGCAGCAGCTGCAGGCAGCACGGCCCCGAGCCCCGTTCCTCCGCTCCTGCCGCAGAGCTCCAGCACTGCAGGGAAGGGGCCAATTTCCAGGCTGCACCCGGGAGAGGAGCCGCCCGCAGCCCGTTCCCACCAGAGCAATGCCGAGAGCGGACACGGAGAGCAGCCAAAGCCCCTGCACGTGGCATGGGACAGGAGAGCAGCGCTGTGCGAGAGGCGCCCGAGCCGCGCTCACCTGCAGCACGATGGGCAGCTGCTCCGGCGGGTTGCGGTTCTCCACACCCATGGTCAGCCACACCTGGAAGGCCGTCAGCTGCTCCGCGAAGAAGGGGCTGTGCTGCTCAAACGAGAGGCACCAGGCTCCGTTAAACCCAACTCAGCAGCCAGTCTGGGCATTCACACACCTGCAATGCACTGTTTCCAAAACTACCACTTCCTTTTATAATACATAAATACGTGTATATACACACACACACACTTTCCAAAAACTGATCAGCTCCAATTCCCTTTACATTAGAAAATGTCAGCATATATAAGTGCTTTATAAAAGAAAAGTGAAGGAAGAGCAATAGGAAAAGCTCTTGTGGAAGATCCCAGGGAATTTTGGCTAATATTTTCCACAGGAGGAGCAGATGGAGCACCGGTTGATTTATCTGCTCTGCAGAGCTGGTTTGCTCCCGCAGCACATGGTGCTGCCTGTGCCCAGTCCACAGCAAAATTCAGCCAGGGAAAGGGAAAAGGTCCGTACCTCTCTGCTGCTCCTTGGCTGCCCTGAAGCTCTCCTACGTGCTCGCTCCCATGGTGTGGGCTGCCCCTTCCCAGGGCTTTAGTTCCAGCTTTTGTTTAGCCGCCCATCATCTGACCCTTGCAACCCAGTAACATCTTTATACAAGCAAACAAAAATCTGGAAGTGTACTTGCAATTCCAAATTGACTAGCTGAATTAGAGATAACCTGGGACTGTAGTCAAATGAGCTAAGAGTCACTTAAGGAGTGCTCGGTATCGAACACAGTTCACGGATGCCCTGGTAAAGATGCCAGAAGTGGGGAAAGACAGGAGGGAGTGGGATGAACCGCCATCAGTTACTGCTTATCAGCTGTGCCTGGAGTATTTAGCACTGCGTAGAGCATCGTGGAGGAAGCTAATATATTTAAAATACCTGTAGCCAAACGTCTACGGCCATTTACAGCCTCAGACATATTAATCTCAGGTTAAGAGGTATCTATGTTTTAAACTCTGTACAGAATTCAAAGGAGTGGGGAAACCGAGATGGATGTGCACAGAAGCAGCCTAAATAAAGGCATTTAGCAGAAAATTTGTGCAGAACAGAGACATCTATAGAGATGAGGAAGGCTTTCTTAAATAGGCATATTCTAGCTGAAAAAAACCTATGAAGAAAAGTTCTCTCCAGGAAAAGCAAGCAAGGAATTTGAGGGCCCGTGGAAGCTCCGCAGGGACAGGCCTGAGAACCAGGCACTATTTCACAATCGGTGTCTGTGCGGCAGGCAGCGAGCACCAGGAATCACCAGTCTGAGGCACCTCTGGACGCTTAGGGGACGGCAGGGAGGAGCAGACAGAGGGCTGCAGCTGGAACAAGCCACGTGGCCACCGCGGCCTCCGTGGGGACGGGCACCCACGGGACCGAGCAGCGACGCGGGGCCCGCGCGGGTCCCCCGGGCACCTCTGTCCCGCCACGCGCAGACGCTGCTCCAGCCGCCTGCTGCACCACGGCGGCCGTGCCAAGCAGGCAGGAGAAAGGACTAATCCAGGTGGGAATGTCCTGGGATGCAGAACAGGGAATGGAAGCAGACGGAAGGTCCCCGATGGCCCCTCCGTGGGAATTCTGCTCCCAGCCCCTCTGCAGGAGTGTCGCCCAGCCCGACCTGCGCAGAGCCGTGAGGAGCAGCAGGGCCAGGGCACGCGGCTGGGAACGTGCTGCGGGAACACCACGTTCCCCGCGGATTAGATCCCGCTTTATCCCGGGCCAGGCTGGTAATCCCGTGTCGCTGCTCCTGCCGCATCCCGGGAGCGCCAGGCTGCGGCCCCACGGACACCACGGCCCCTTCCTGGGCACACGGGGCCGCGTATTGGGCGCAGGGCACGAAACGCCGCGGCTCTGCCGGCACTTGCAGCCTCCTGCACCGGCTGCCCCTGCAGAGAGCTCAGAGCTGCTGCAGAAAAACACACACGGCTCCCGAGGGACCTCAAACGACTCCATGAGCCGAGTCTCGGAGCACATTACGGCGGAACAGGCGGGCGAGGGGCAAAGCAGCTATTATTTAAAGGTTTCCATCCATTAAGTGTCAAAGGAATACCAGGAGCGCTCCATTCTGACTAGAGGAATTCTGGCCAAATGCACCACTAAAGGCTCTGCTTTTCTGCTCTTCAAGATTAGCTAGCGTGAAAAACAACAGTGACTCATATTAACGACACTGTGCTTAGGGAAATGCCGGGACATAACCCTCAACCTCTATTTCATGGCTATTTGAAAATATCCCCATTAGGAACCAATATTTGCGTTTTGATAAGTTAAAAGTTTTCATCATAAAACTCGGGCTGGTAAGTCCTGTTAATGACAGTACTGTTTGACTGAGTGCTCTGAAATTTTAAAAGTCAAAGTACTAGTCTCAAACATCACTTTTACTCTTTAAAACAGGTAAAACGGCATTTAACAGAAACCTTTTCTATGATCTCTTTCTCAGAAAATGCTTCACAGCGGAGATAAACTATAGACACTTCATTCAAATACACTGTTTGAATTCAGATACAGGTGCAGGTTCAAACAGGTCACGTGCAGCAAAGAACTTCAAGAGAACCAGGAGCTTCGTGTGAGGGATTAGGGAGTTAGGATTTTCCAAGACACAAACCCTCGAATTGCAACAACCCCCGTGAGCAAAGTGAGGTGCTGAACCGAGGCTGCAAACCACAGCTGAGAGTGGGCACAGAACACTGCAACGTGCCGGGTAACTTACCCTAAAGGCAGTTCCTTCCTCTATAATGGTAGGTAGCTGTGAGAGGCAGATATCAACTGCAAGGTCCCATGCTTGCCTGCAGAAAAGGTGACAGGACAGAGATGGCAGGTTAGCCAGCTGCAACACCAAGGGAAGCCTCAGTTCTGGATACACAGGGGCTGATCAGTGGCGTCAGACCTGCTTGGCAGAGCTGAACGTTCCTCCTGTTGGAAACCAGTGGGACACAGGCGAGGAACACGCGGATGCTCCTTGGAGGAGCGGAGAGGAGCCCAGCCCAGCACCGTGTGGGGCTGCCCATGGAGCACCAGGCAGGGAGGAACTCCCGAGTCTGCCGAACCTGCCCCTCCTGCAACGCAGAGGGCGCCCAGCCCAAACTGAGCCTCCGTTATCGTCCTGCCCACGTGCAAAAACGGCGTTTTCTTGTGGGTTTTTTTGTTTTGTTTTTTAACTAAACAGATTTTGCATTCAAAGTTCCTAAGACATTACCAAAACTGTGAAACAGGCACTTCTACTCCAGAAACCACTATCCCTGCTCTCTCCACACACATTCCACACATTTTTATTTCAGTGGATGCAACCAAGCACTGGGAAAGGCTAGCGGGTTAACACACCACCAGCCAGGTCTCCTCCACAAAAGAAAGGGCCTCTCTAGACCCACTTGCTCTCCCACGGCTCCCGGCCGTCGTGTTAACACCTACAGTCGGAGCGAGTCTTCTTCTCGAGGCAGAGCTGCAGACACAGGGCCACAGGCGAGAACCAACGCACAGGATTTTAGCTACCTTATCTCCTAAGTCTTTAAATCACCCTGGTCTAAACCAAGCAGAAAGACGACCACTAGAACAGCTTACATCTGTCCCATTAGCCTAGCTGGCAGCTGTTCCCAATTAACAGCTGTCTTTCCAATTAGAAGGAAAAATCAACTAGGAGACTCCTGCATTTGTCTGCAGATTCAAGGGACGCAGCTTGTTCCACCCAGCCCAGACCTTGTCCCTCGGCACCACAGCACTCACCTTCCACTTGATAATACACTGACAGCATAATTAAGAGGTAATCAAGAGATAATCAAAGCATGGGCAACAAATGCTTCCCATACGCTCAATAAAGACCCATGCTGGAGCCAAAATGTTTACACAGAGCTGGTGAGAGAAATATTTATTCCTGGCTGAGGCAGAGGAAAAGTCAATTAGCACAATAATAAACATAATTCTACTCCAAGTAAAGAATGATATTTCTAACTTTCGGGGCTTGAAGGAAATCGGCAATATCTCCTAAAGAAAAATCTCCTGGACTTTAGAAAATGCCAATACACAGCATCTCTGAGGCAAGTTTCTTAGAGGGAGCACAAATGGTTTAGAGATCAGAGAGAACTAGTCCTACAGACCCTGTGCAGGTCGTTATACCGCAGGGGCACAGCGCTAAGATGCTGAGCTCCTCCAAGTCCTTTTAGGTAAGAAGCATTAATATCACTATAAAAATGTCCAAAGCAGCCTTGCAAGGTCACATCTCAAAAGGTTTTAAACATGTTATCAGAAAGAACAAATGAAAATTTGAAAAGAGATTTTAGTAGATTAAAAGTAAATCTCTTTTTGCGCTTCTAAAAACAGGCCCTTCAGAATCAGTGTAACCACGCAGCTCAGGTTATTCAGTCTGTAAAGCAGCATAAGCACCAGTGCGAAGCGCCCGCGCTGCTGCTCATCACCGGGAGCCGAGCGGGGACCCGCGCGCCTGCGCCCCTCCACGCGGCTCCGCAGCCTTTCCCGAGAGCCCGTCCCGCCCTTCCTGCCCCGCCGTGATCCCAAGGGATGCCCCGACTCGCTGCAGCGGCAACGCGGGCAACGGCAGCCAAGAGGCGTGCGGATAATCCAAGGATTCAAAACCAGATTGAGAAGAGTGGTGCATCCCTCTCTTCCCCTTTGCAGAAACCTT
Organism: Rhynchotus rufescens; assembly: GCA_032273925.1. Lineage (NCBI taxonomy): Eukaryota > Metazoa > Chordata > Aves > Tinamiformes > Tinamidae > Rhynchotus > Rhynchotus rufescens. The sequence goes on along the minus strand of JAVCKT010020086.1, from coordinate 15,130 downwards.
TGTAATTTTGTCTTTAGTTTAGTTTCAATATTACCCTGCCCTTCAGCAAAAAGCCTCCCCGCACGTTCTGCCGCAGCCTGCCTCTCTCCCCTCCCCAGCCCAATACCAGTTTCATTACCCTAGCTCTGTAATAACCTTTAGGACTTTAAGGTGAGCTCGGGCAGTTGCCTCTGCTCCGCTGCCCGGCAGGGCCAGCAGGGACGGGGACAGCCACACTGCCCATGCTCAGGTTTTCTTGTCTGAGTCACTATCTGATGCTTTTAATTCTTATATCACACTTTTCATAGAATATTACTGACGTCTCCTACCATTCTCACCTTTGTGAGGAATAGTTTGTACCCTATTGCGCTGCACAAAGTATCAGTGAGAATTCAGATTCTTACTGAGGCTGGCGTGCTGCGAAGCAGAGGCCACTGCAGTTCAGGGGCACTGGCACCAGTGTCTGCCTGGGCGGTTTCTGTATTAACTGCATTAAACGCTTCTGGTTGTGCCCAACGCTCGGAACAGGGTTTTGCTGCGGGTTATTTCTGCAACGTGCCCCGTTGGACTGAACGCCGCTTCTGCCCTAGATTGCTCCCCCTCAAAACAGATGCTGAGGCTGCATATAGGAAAAAAAAAGCCGTTTAAACCAGCAGTGTAATCTAATCCTTCGGATGTCAAACAACTCCAAATACCCTTTCAGACAGTCTTTGTTTTCCCTCGCTGAGACGTTCGCGTGCAGCGAACGCGAGCCGCTGCTCTGAGAAGGCAGCGTGCAGACTCGCACCCCCTCGCAGCCCTCCCACGCCTCCAAGGCTCCAGCTCCTCTCGCCCCTGTAATTGGGTTGCTATATTATGGTTTTCTTCTCGGCTACAATTCCAGCTTATTTTATTTGCGGCATGTTATGACTTCCCTTCCACTAGAATCTCATGCTTGGTGTATATACTACTGCAATAGCTCTATTATGGACAAATCACAGTTCTTCCGCAGCATAACTAAGGTACTTGGCTTTTAATATATAACGTAGTTTAGGAAATATTTCTAAATACATTATTGGGTCTTTTCAAAGCCCATGAATTTAACTCGCTGCCAGCAGCAGCACCATATAAGCCGTAATCCATCACAACAAGCATCAAGATGCTGGCAGAGCATCGGGCCTCCTATTCTCACCCTAGAGCAGAAGAACCTGCTCTCCAGGCTGAGCAGCAGGCGCTCAATCAATGTATATTAATGTCAATGGTTGTATTAGGGCGGTGCATCCCGCCCCGGCCCCCGGCCCCGCCGCGCCGGGACCCCAGCCCGTGCGCCAAGGGCTCCCACGGAGCGTGCAGCCACATGCCCCGTGCCCTGGGGGTCCCTGCTGCAGCACGAGGCTGGACTAGGTGATCTCCAGAGGTCCCTTCCAAGCTCAACCACGCGGTGATGCTGCAACAGGGCAGACAGCGGCGAGGAGCTGCCAGGCCAGCGCTCCCTGCACCAGGAACGCGCAGCAGAGGTGCCAGCTGCCCCCACGCCCCCGCATGCTGCTCAGCTCGGCTGGCCACCAAAATGGCCTTGGAGGTTTGGGATCTGCAAATCGTTTAAAAAAACCCAAATGAAGATGTCACTTAAGTCCAGGTAATTATTTTTAGAAAATATTTAAGTGGGCTCTAAATTAGTTTCTAAATTTGTCCTTCCTCAAAGTTCATAATAACGAACTGAGCCATCTCTGACAAAAGTGGAATTTTCCTCCCTTTGTAGACGTGCTTCAGACTGCACATTTTTTGGAGGATACCAGAGAAGTGTGTCAAGGGGTCCTGAGCCTGTTTGCCCTCCGTTGGGCTTGTGCTTTCCTAAGGACTCCCTTCCTTGGGTGCCCCCTCCAGAGCAGCACCGCGATGCGCCCATTCACTCGCCAGGACACAGCTCGGGGTAGGGGTGCTGCAGGACGCAGTGCTCCCCGGGATGCGTGATGCTGCCCGGCAGGCCCGGGAGAGGCCGCAGCAGCAGCCCGGCCTCCGCAGCAGCCCGGCCTCCGCGCTCCCGGCCGGCGGCACCGGCTCCAAATCAAATTATATCCCCAGATGAACCCAGAGATATAGGCTTTTAATATGCTGGCAATAAGTGTGAATTACATTCCCATAAGGAACCAGAAATCCCGGCTTTGAACACAGTGGCACCGAGCAAGCTGGATGGCGGGCAGGAAATTCCTTGTTCAGTTCAAACCGCGGCAGCCGCCGCGTCCCGCGGGCACCGGGCGCCCCCGCGGCCCCGCTCTGCCCGGCCCCCGAAGGCAGCGCGAGAGCAGCCTTTCTTTCCATCTCCTTCTCCATTCTTCCCTCGTACAAACGCCCCAGTTCCTCCTGCTCCACAACAATAAGAGAACTCATCATATTTACAAATGCCTGACACAGTTTTCCTCAAAAGCTGCTATTTGGGAGCACGGGAGGACGTGCCCTGCCACGCAGGAGCCGGCGGCCGGGCTGCACCTCACCCGCCTGCTGGGGGCCCAGCCTCCTACCTGCTGCATCACAAATCTCTCCTATTGCCTCCACACTTCAATAATTAAAACTACTTCCTATTATCAGCTTCCCATTATCATTAACCTCTTGCACCTCCAGGTGCTCTGGGGCCCTCTCTCAGCTTCCCTCCATTTCTCCAAACAACTGTGCAATATCTGCTATCAGTTTCACACTGACCACATCACTTCAGCCTCCTTTACATTTATATTCCTCACAATTTTATGGAGGAAGCTTTTCAAAAGGATTTTCAGAAGACAGGCAGACTAACCAAACCCAGCTACCTTTGCCTAGCGTTTTATTCTCCTTCTAGGAAGTTACACAACTCTATTTCACTCTTGCATTAGCTTGAGTGCATCAGCTTGTACTTCTATTCTTAACCATGCCGGTTCAAGAATCAAAGCAAGGATTCTCATTCTTACTACTACTATTCACAGGCCATTTGTTTGATAGTCAAAGCCGCACTCAGAAGCTTTGCCATAACAACTGCACTGCCTCTGCTTCCATTAGGCGTCTGGAAAGGAACAGGGGCAGTGGGTGAACTCTGCAACAAACCATTTCTTTCACTTCTCTCCTGCAAGTTAAGAGCTCCTCCCTCGGCCCCCAGCGCCTCTGCACCCACAGGTGATTAGCTGCACCCAGGGAAAACAGAGCTAGCAGATGAGCTTCCCTCTCTCTTTGGAAGGGATTATAATAAACAAATAAACATAACAAAAGATTATATGGATGAACAGAGACTTCTGCATTACAGAATTACATGATAAGTGCATGCAGAAGCAGCACATTTGGAGAGGGGTACTAAGGTGCCGCAAGCCCCTGCGCTCTGAAGCCAGCGCCCCGGCGAGCAGGGCGGCAGGCACCGTGCACTCACCACATGGCGTGCATGTAGGTCGGCGGCAGGCGCGGGCTGCTCACCGGCGTGCAGTTGTACGAGCGCATGATTCTCTCCGCCAAGAGAAAGTTACGGAACAAACTGGCCACGAGCAGGTCCTGCCTGAAGAGCTTCTGGAAAAGGTCTGCCAAGAGATTTCATGGATTACCACGACATGCACATCTGTGTGACTTTAGAACCTTAGGTAAGTGGCATGTAAAGAAACAAAACATTTAAAAAAAGAGGAAAATACGTTAATTACTGATTTATTCAAGCAACAAGACTTCTACAATGCTTTTGCCAAGACATGAAACCACAACTATTAAAAGAACTTAAATACACTTTCTACCTCAAGTTGGTTTTCCCTTTTCCTCTCCTGGGCTATCACTTAAATGCACATTCTCCATGTTTGTGGAAATTACTGGGTGTCTCTCTCCCTGACCTCTCCTCCTGCTCTGAACAAGCAATGCTCACTTTTGAGGAGAGCCCAAGCCTCACCTCTAGGCAAGACGTTCCAGGCGATGGTGTCTGTGATAGCTGTGAAGATCCAATTCAGCTCTCCTAGAGGAGTTCTCCTGTCGTTCAGTCTCCCAGGAATCCTGCAAGTGGGGAAAAACACAAGATTTTTTCACACGCAGGACATGTGGCAAAAGGGAACCAGCAAACACTTTAAAATTATCTTCTGAGTAGGAAAAAAATAAATCACACAAAAAGTCAGAATATTCATGCAGATATCCCTTCTCCCAAATAAGTGTCTCAGGGACAGTATTAAAGCCTGAACTCCCACTGCAGCAGGAGAGGACTGTGACCTCTGAGGTAGCCTGAGGACATTCCCGGGTCCTGGGACGATGGAGCTGCCACTCCCGGGATGCTGCCCATGCACTGCACCCGCCTGCACCAAACTCTCCTGCAGGGAAAAGCACCCCAAAACTCTGCAAAGGCCCAAACCTCAGAGGCCACGAGGGATAACACAAACCAAGAGCAGTTTCCCCTTTGTTTCTTCACTACCTGACTGCAGAATTATTTAATATATTACTGCCATCCTGCTGGCATCGCTTCCTGCTCTCGCGCTGTGCTCCGGCGCTCTCCGGAGGTGCCAGGAGCTATTTTAGGGGGCGGAAGGGCAGCCGGGACTGGCTGTCCCCGCTGCCAGTGGCACCTCACGTCTCCGGAGCCAGCACCGCTCCTGCCGTCGCCTCCTGACGGGCGCCCTATGGAGCCCTGAATCACCACGGGCTGTCGAGAAAACGGAGGGCTGCAAAATGCCAGGGTCACCACAGAGCTCGTGCGAGGTGCAGCCGGCAACGTCCTTGTCAGAAATTCAGCAAAATCCCATGAATCACTTTTATTTCAGCAGAAACATTTTTTTCCAGCGCTGGCGGCTGTTCCCTTCGGAAGGCTCCAGCACTACCTCGCTGCTAGACATATGAAACACTTAACGCTGGGATATGCGACACGCTGCAGAGCCTTCAGAAAACAGCACGTTCCGGCAGTGCTGCCTACCTGGGAGCATTCCCAATAACTTATTTTTGGGAGAAAAAGAATAAATAAAACAAAACCTTGCATTTCACTCGTTACTCTTGCAGGAGCGGGGCAGTATCCCGCGGGGAAGGGGGACGTGCTGGGGCCGAGCCCGGCGCGGGCACGCGCTGCACCGGGGCTCCCGACGAGCTGCTCGGGACACAAACGCTGCCAGCTCTCAAGCTCCCTGGCCAGGAGCACAGGCCGGGGCTTTGCACAGCGCTCCTCTCTTTGGGAATAAAGACCCGATCCAAGTGGTGCCATGAAACCCTCCCTGCCGAGCACCATCCCCGCTGCACGCGCTCCCCGCGCACAAAACCAGGCATCCATGTCAAGAGAACCAGAACTGGTGCAGAACAGGAACCCTGGAGCTCAACAGCCCCTGGAGAGGAGGCTTCCCTCGAGCGCTAGCGAGGTGCAGCCGGCAGCGCCAGAGCACGACTCACAGCGCTTACTGCGCACACATTCCCTGCAACGCCCTAATCTCGCCCGGCGACATTTCTAGAAGAAAATAAAGGGGGTGAAAACTGCTAAACTGGATCCAAACGCAAGCTAAGAATGAGTTTTCTCACTAAAAACTGTTAAAGAATCAGTTTTGTTTATTTGAACAAAAGGGAGGTCAGTGGGACTGCTACATGTTACAGATTTGGATCCTGCAGATTTTTCCAAACCACACGTTGTTTCCAGCGCCTTTCCACCCTACAGCTGCCTCCTGTCCAGGGCGATGCCCTCGCTGGGAGGCTTCCCGGGAAGCCGGGGTGCGGGATCTGCAGCGGTTCCGGCCGCCCATACCCAGGGCCCTGCGCTACTCACCCCTGCTTCAGGGAGATCCCTCTGGCACAACAATAAACCGCACTTCCACACAGGAAAATTAGCAGAAGGAAGCGGAACAGCAGGAGCCAGCAGGGTCCTCAGGGCTCGCGCTGGGGGGATCCGCTATCTCCCTGCATCATCTCCACATTTTGGCCAATTACTTAACTTTTGCTGCGTGGAACCTTGGGATTTTATCTACTTCATCTCTAAACTGGCTGCAACTGGAACATAGCTCATCAATAACCAACCAACTCTGAAACATTAATAATTTCCAGCCCATGACATTCCCTAATAGCTAAAATGGGAACAAGAGTAATTTCGGTCTCCAGTTTGGTATTTTTGGCGGCTGTTTCACAGAGCTCTGCTCGCGCCACAGCAGAGGCTGCAGAGCGGGTCCCACAGCAACGACTGGTGCCCATGGAGCCCAACTTGGGCACCTGCTCCCGAGGGCACTGGGACGGAGCCACTTCCAGAGGCCCTCGTGCCCAGCAGGGACGGCTCTCGCGTCACGGGACTTGCGCATCCTCGTGCGCCCCTGGCATCCCCGCGCACCCAGCTTCATTCTCCCCGCCCTACACCACCTTACACCATCCTGCAGGATTTCTTCCTGCTTTTGTTTTTAAGGCAGTGTTTAACTTTCAGGCCATCCAGCACTCACACCAACAAAGCCCAAACCGTGTGTGCGCGCATCAGCAACCCCAGCACCGGACACGCACAAGTCCTCAGGAAGGGGCAGCACCCGGGGCTGCCAAGAGCTGCTTGTCTTTACGGGTGAAAAGGACAAATGTGGGATTCCTGCTGCAGCAGCCCGGCCTGCTCGTGCAAACCGAAGCACATCTACAAGAGCAGTCGCTGCTGTTTATCAGCTTGCCTCAGCTGCCTAAGAACCAGTAATTATGGTCAAATATTGTTTGGATAAAAGGATTACGCTATGTATCAACAACACTGAGTGTGAGAAACAACAGCAGAGGCGCAGAGAGCAGCGTTGCAGCGAGCAAGGGGGAGCAGCCTCCTCGCTCTGCGGCTCTCTGGGGCTTTGCAGCCCCCGCTGCGGCCGGAGCAGAGCCGGGCGCAGTTCCGTGCCCGCCCTGCCTGCTTGGGCAACCGCGTGGCAGGAAAACCAACGGCAAATGCTCTGCTTGGAGGCCCTGGGAAAAGCTCTCCAAGGAAATTTCGTCTCAGACATGCAAGAGAAATATGGGAAATAACCAGGAAACTGAGAGCAATGGAAAAAAAATCGTAAGATTTGCCTTACTTCTCTATTAAATCCAGTGTGACTCCTGGCACCAGTCTGACACTCTTCTGCATACAGAACCTGTGGAGGAAAGAATAAAATAAGTCATTCTGATTAAATATTTAATGACACGGCTTTGTAGAAAGCATGTGGAAGAAGGTTTCTTTATTACAGGGTTTCTGCTTATAAAATAGTATTTGGATAGAAAACCTCGCCACAGCATAATGAGCGCCAAGCACTGCCTTGCATGTTGGTCACACTGGCGCTCACGCAGCGATTCCCATGCTTTGCTCTCCCAAAGCTGGCGAGCACGGACGGGCTGCACTACAGTGCAGGGCTCCCGTGTTGCGGGGAGCGGAGCCGAGCAGGAGGGGCTGCCTTCTCGTGTCCCCAGCAGCGCCGTGTTCAAAGGAGAGGCTGCTCTCCGGGGAAACGGGCTGGCTCGACACACTGAATCACCGTCCTGCCTTCAGAACGAGCCCGGGCTGCAGCTGAGCATTAGAAATACAGAGATCTTCAGCTTGTCAGTAGATGTGGCAGGGAGAAGACACAAGCCTGGTTTCAAACGCGGTCTGTGCTGCAAGCCCTCCTGCAAACCAGGGGCGACTCTGATCGCAGCCCGGCCCCACGCGCAGCTGCACAGAAAGCTGCACCATTATCTGAATGCCCAGGAGAGCTCCAGGAAGCTACATGGAGAAGAAGGGGATTTCAGCTGATTTGTAATTTATAGCCCTGACACGTCACAGAAATCACTTGGGACCCAAGTACGTAAGGCCTCTGAGGTTCAATAAGTAGCTTTTTATCTTCCCATTCCCATACGAACTTATAAGAAAAATGCATAACTTTTTTTTTCATTCCAAACTTTTTTTTTTCCTGAATAACATTCATAACTAGAGTGTCCTGAGAGCTCTCAGATCATGCAGTCACAGTTGTGATGCTTCATTAGCCTGTTACTCTGGAATTGCAAACATGATGCATCCCTCCATCGACAGCACAAACACCCAAGCGTCTTCCTGATCATTACAAGACACTAAAAACAACGGAGGAAAACCTTACCTTCTCCCGAGGATCTAAACTTAAACCTCCAATTCTTGAATCCCTCACACTTTGTACTGTTTTATTTATTGGTTTTGGACTCCGATCAATGAAAAAATACAGATTTTTAAAAGCTGCAGTCATTAGTATTTACCAAATTACTTTCCATGTCATCTACCAGCCTTGAACCGACCAAGGGGAGTGTTTGGTTGCGTTTTGAAGCCTTGTTCCATGGGCAGAAGCAGCATAAATCGCAGTCAGCTTCACCTCCAGCTCCGGGGACAGCAGGGGTCTGAGCGCGCCCGTATGAGAACGGCCGTGCCCTGGAACCGCACGTTCCTCATGAGGACCCCCAATCTTTCAGTTTCCTTAAGGGCACTTTATTGCACAACACTTACACACTTTTGCTTACTTTAGCCTAGTTTAATTAGTGACCTGGAGCTTTTCATTCGGACTGCAGGCAGCGTGGAGAGCAGCAGGTGCAACGAGCTTTGTGGGTTCACAGCTGCTGGGAGCTCCAGGAGGTTCCGCCGCTCCCTGCCCCGCTGGCGCCGTATCCCACCCCGCAGCAGCCTGCCCTTGCTTACCGCTCATTTCCTTTCACTATACTACTGTTTAACGCTGCCATATTATTTATGGTAACTGCAATATTTGGAATATAATTTGCACAAAAGGCAATTTACCGAAAGTTGTATTGTACTGCGTGCTAGCTGTGCTTTCCAAAGAGGCACATACTTAATTCCCGGAATAGTAAATCCCTTAATCTGAGCAAACCTAGATATCCAGGTGGAATCAAGTGCAATAAGTAGAAGATAACTATATTTTCACCTTCCTAGTTCTGATTAATAAAATGTCTCAAATGCGTAGCTCAAATCTTGTAATTCAATGCTTCAGCAAAACCCCATCTTAGTAAAGCATCTGGATTAACAAATCTACCATTCCATGAGACAAGCCTCATGAATTATGCACCTCCCTGGAGCCTGGGGGACGGCGCTTACCATCTCAGAGCGATTTTGATGGGCGTAGTAAGGCATGATGTGAAAAGGTCAGCGGGCAGATCGGGGATCATGGGCAGCAGCTCGTTGGCCTCGCACGCCGCCAGCTGAATGCAGTTCTTCATCGACGGAGGCAAAGGCATTTGAGCAAGCGGATGGTTCGGGTTAATTGCAGCCACCTGGGGAGATCAAGGAACTTAATCAATTGATGAATTCTGCCGTTTGGGAAAGCCAGGCCAGCCTCTAGGACGTTCAAAAGGGGAGTGAATGAAGAACAGCCAGGGCTCAGCGGCTCTCCGGATTGAGAAAAGTTTAAAGCTATGATAGTAACAGCCATAGCTATGTTTCAACTCACATACTTTACAGTATTCGACAACACTCAATGCCAAAAATCACCATTTGAAGTGACCTGCAGTGAGCAGGGCACAGAAACTGGCCTGCGTTGGGTTGTCGCCCTGCAAAGCGCAGCCGCAGCAGCGCGATGCTCCGCTGGGCACGAGCGGCTCGACACGCCGCCCCGGGCAGCTCCTTCACCCTGCAGCTCCTTCTGCTGCCCGTGCCGGTGCAGAGGGGACACCGTGACCCTCCCCAGCCCGGCCAAGCCCCGTCAGTGCCGCCCTGCGCGGCAGAGCGCTCGGCGAGGGCAGGAAGGGCGTCCCGCTCCGCCGGGAATTCTCCCCTGCAGCTCTTTACTGCCCTTTCCAGGAAGGCTTAAGCTGGACATTCAACAACAAAACCCGATAATTACTACATGGAAAAGATGTTTTATTTGAGGAGAAAAACCTTAGAAACAAGGCAGAAAAGCATGGGCCTTTCCAGTTTTATAAAGATAGAGCTGTCCGGCCGGGGTCGAGAGAAGGGGGAGCCCCAAGAGGAGCAGGGGGCAGCGCGGTGCACAAAGGGGGGCACCAGTCCTGGCCAGGAGGAGCCTGTGCACGAGGAACAACGCTGGGAGCCACCGCTGCATGGAAGATGGGGCTCTGTTTGGGCATTAGGGTAACCGGGGCCGGACCCCGGGTCTCGCGCAGAAACTGCCAGGCGCTGCTGTTTTCATGTTGCCCAAAGCGCCGCGTTTCACACGGTTTCTGCCCCGAGAATCCGCTTCCCAGGCGGCAGATATTAATGCAGCTCCAGGAGAGGAGATGTTCCTCTCTCCCAGCAGATGGTGGATTAGAAAAATTCCCCCCAGACATGATGCTAATGCCAGACAACATTCTGCTGGGCTGCCATTAGGCTAATTTTCGGAGAATTAACGTTCAAGATGGAAAGATAAAAACTCTGTGTTCTGCAGCTCCGGCTGGGAGGCGTTAGTCACGTATCCTACAGGAGGCGAGGCAGAACCACCACCCCCTCAGCACAGGCACATGCCCACACACAACAAAGCAGCCCTCGCAGAAATTGGGAAATTTCAAGTGTGTATATATGTGTGTGTGTATACATATATATATATATATATGGATGGATGGGTGGATGCAGCTGGGGGACGCGTCTCAGCCCTCCCTGCCCTTCGGACTAGGGACCTTTACGGTAGGAAACGCTCGTGAGTCAGAGGAGACAAACACTGCAATTACTCACAGAATTCATCAGCACCAAGCAGCCTACTGCTCCAGCGCCGCTAGCACGGCTCACTTCAGCAGCCTGGCCAGCCCTGTGCTTTATTTACACACAGGCGCAGAGGCACCAAAGCTCGTTAATTAGATGATTAAGAGCACGGAGCACTGCACTCCCGCCGCGCGTGCTGAGCAGAGCTCGGGCTTGGGGGAGGCAGGTGCAGGTACTCTGTGCACGGGCTGCTCTGCAGGCATCGCCTCGGCATGCCCGCGGTGCCAGGTCGCGGCCGGCGCTCGGCACCTCGCCCGTGCCGCGTTCCCAACGCATTCCCGCCCCATGCCGCCGTTCCCACCGCATTCCCACCCGCGCTCCTCGTGCTGCCCAACGGGACACTGCTCGGGAAGCAAACTGCAGGAGCTCCCGTTCCCACAGGCCTGCACCAGCTTCTGCCTCAAAAAAATGGCTTTGGGAAAAGAAAACAACGCTTTCTGTTGGAAATATGATGCCAAAATCATGAGACGCACAGGCAGCATCAACTGGGAAAAAAACCCTTTTAAACTGACTTCCCCTCCTAACGTGGCCCTGCATCCACATCCCGCTGCTGGATGGGCTTCCTATCCACAAATCCATCGTTCTGGTTAGCAAGGGTTACACCAAGGCTGCCTGCAAACAGCCAGGCTGCAAACCACGGGGCCGCCCAGCAGCAGCTTCTGCATCAGGAGACCTCCCGCTCGGCACTAAATTAAGCAGTTAGCAGGTCTTGGGGAGCTGCTGAAATGCAGGACACAGAGAGTGCAAAGCCGACAGGCAAATCGAAGTATTTCCACAATCAAATTAGCTGGT
>JAVCKT010020085.1:0-18044 GCA_032273925.1 Rhynchotus rufescens | reverse complement strand
CTCTTTTTTTTATGATTTTTTTTCCTGAAGTGTTTTCAGTACTTGGCATCTATGCAACTCTACTGTCTGCAGGCCATGCTATGCAAGGTGGCATCTAAACAGATCAGAAATGACAGCCCAGTCTTTGTCCCAAATGAATGAAAAAGCTAGCAAAAAAAAAAAAAAAAAGTGGAGTGTGAAAGGTTTGGGGAAGGAAGGTTTCTATTTATCTACAGGATAGATATTGCATGTAGGTGCTGTCACCTCTAGCTTTCCCCTCATGGTTGTGTTCTTGTATTTAAATATCTGTCAGTAGAGACATTTCCAAAGGTGTTTACACAATTTAGCAGGCAGGTTCTTAGTGTTTGCCTTTTTTTTTGCCCCCCTCACTCAGAAATTTTGTCCTAAAGCATTACACACACTTGGGAGCAGATTTAAAAACAAACTTCACTTCCATTAAGCCTCAAAATACATGCCAGTCCATACCAACAAATGCAGGACACAGCTCCCACCACTCTTTATCTCCTTTGACATGGGAGCAATTCTAAAATACTTGTTTCAGTTATGGGCATTGAATATGTCAAAACACAGCCACAAGGAAGAGCCTTTTTTCACATGGTCCTTGGCTCTTGTTCTAAGACTACTGATGAAGCGTACGTCTGACAAATGGAGATATTTTTAATGGAGAAATTCTGCTATAGTGCATTGTTACCTGTCTTTTAATAGGCCACAGCAGCTGTAAATAAGCATTTTGCCAACCATTTCACATAATACCATGGGTTTGTGCTCATAATATGAATAGTGCCTGCAATGCCCTCTCACTCACAGCACGGTGAACCTACTAATGGCCCTCTAATCCATATATACCTAACAGAGAGGTTTGTCCTTATTTTAATACTAGTCCTCTTCTGAAAGGGACATGGTATGTTAGACGACTAAGACAGCTGCCTGCACAGCCAAAGACACTGTGATAGTCTGGAGACTCTAATAAAAGTAAAAGTTATAGGGGAGAAGTAAAATGTGGCCTCCATTTCTCATGCAATTCTCATTTGACAAGATCTGTTGTTATATATTTGTTATTTATGTGGAGAGAACCAAGTGATGCTATCAGAGGTCCACTGCTCCTGTTGCTGCCCTAAGTCTGCCCACTGTCAGCCGTGCACCACCCATCTTTTTAATCTGAATGCTCACTGAACAACATGTCATTCATTCTTATCTACAAACAAATCTTTGTCCATTTTTGTTTCATGAAAGATAATAAGTTCATGTCCATGCCCTAATGTGCCACCTAGTTAAACCCATCCCTTTTACAGCTTCCTAAAAATCTGGATACCTGTTTGTCAGCCCAGTGCCTATGGTTAATATGAGATACTAAGACATCTACCAAAGCCATATCTTCAAGGGAGAGCACACAACGCACTGAGAATGTGGGAAATGGCAATATTTAGAAATATGGTAAGACACAGCATCATTCCAAAGCCAATTCATGCAGATGTGTTTGTCTCCAACGATGCAAGTTTGTGCCTAACCTAGAGAGATGCACCATGATCCAGAAGGCAAAACGGAGTCAAAATGTGTGTTTGATTTAGTATGAAAGGGGAGAAGGGAGAAGAATTTGAATTTTTTCATTGTCTCATTAAGCTCTCCTTGTTTAAAGTTGATTCTGTTCAACCAAGAGACTTGCCAGTTCAGCTAAGCCGATAATTTCAGAGCCAAATGCATTCAGTGCCAGTGCCATCAAGAAGGATAGATTATGAGGCTGCTGCTCATTTATGTGTTTGCTCTGATGAAATACAGACATTTATCTTTCTGCAACTAGTAAAACAATTGCATCATTTTCCACTGCAAATTGAATCAACGCACTCAGCAGCTGCTGAGCTAAGAGCAGAACCGAACACTGTATCTTCTGCTATGCAGTCTCTCTGTACAGTAGGATCCACTTTGTATTCATCTGCAATGCCCTCTGTTCATTCTCAAGTCCCTTTTTGAAAGCCCACACATAGCACAAAAAAAAATATTGGGTGTGTTTTCTCCCTTCATAAACCCTCCACTTGTGAGCCTGAGGGCTTTGATACTGGTGGTCCTTTGTCCAAGGATGAATTGCTGGGGACACACAGCCCCCTGCACAGAACAGAGATCCCACCTGGAATCTCTCCCACTGCTCACAGCTATTTGCCTCTGGAATTTTCACTTGGGTCCTCTCCCCTTACAGAGCATCAAACAGCGCTCCGTTCTCATGTCAGACCCCACACAGAGCAACCCATTTGGTCAAAAATCATAGCTGTTTATTCAAACAAAGAAGACAAGAACACTCCTTTTGAGAGCTCATGCCCTCTGGGTAAGTCTGGATGTCTGAAATCGCCTATCAAAGTGTAATCACTACCATAAACAAAAAAGACTGCTACGAGATAGCACAGCTTTTTGTGGGGGAAGAAGCAAGTGCTATGATACATATGGTAGAATTGCCAAAAAGCTGTGTTGAAAAGCAAGAGATACTAATTATAAGCAAGTCCTTACCAGTATTCTCGTGATATCATTATCAATCACCATTCATATTGCTGATGTTCTTTGGGCTCCAAGCCAGACCACTCGGGTGGATTTCAGTCACCTGGGTATCTGCTTGGCTCCCACTTGACACCCCAGAGGGTAGTGGGTTTCCTATAGATCCTGTGTCATGATACAAAGGCACGAGATACCAGTGTTTAGAGAGCTAAATCTCACTTTGAACATCCACAGAACCAAAAGGTGTCTGCCCCCAGGGAAGTATGAGGTGAATGATGAACGTAAGTAGCACCAGGTAATTAATAAGCTGAAGCACATTGTGAGCATCACAGCTGATCCACTCTTAGGACTTCTGTAGCATCCACTGCAGAAAAGCCTCCAAAGGGATCTCAGGTGGGACTATAATGCAGCTTTGCCTGTATTAACATAGGAAGTCTCCCCCAGGCATGACTGTCAGCCAAGGAAGAACGTGCAGAGGAGCCTCTTTCACAGCTAGCAGGCTGGTGATGACACTGTTGACTAAAGCTGCCAGGAGCCAATATGAGGACATCCACAAATCAGGCAGAATATGTTGCAAATCCTTTTTTTAGTAGGTCTTTCAACTTCTATTTCCATAATTCTGGACAAATTCTAGGGGATAAAAAAACCCACAGAGCTCCTAGGAAATAGCAAAGTATCTAGCTATGAAAGAAAATAAAACTCTGAAGAAGAGGTTGAGAAATGCATTTATTTAGGCTATAAAAGATGATTAAAAAATCTCTGGAAGACGAGGTAGCTGTATTCTGCACACAGCTTGTCTCATTTCTGAAATTTTTTTATTTTGTAATTCCATAGCTCTGATTCTTCCTGATTTTAGTTACTACATGCATTCCTGTAGCATCTAAAGCCCTAAATCCGCATTACTGGTGCCAGCCATAGAAACCTAAATAAAAGAGAGTCTTTTCAATGAGAGGGAGAAGAAGAGGGGAGAACATACATTTATGGTATGGAATACAGCAGAAATGAAAGGCTGTCAGAGGGAGGATCCAAAAAGGCCAAGATTTGCAAAGTGCTTCATTGTTTATAGGGCCTTGGGGCTTAGCTGCTGCAGCTAAGATGCTTCCAGAGGACTTTGATAATGCGAAGCATTCATTGCCATGAAACAGGATTCAAGCATATCCCAAGGTAGCCACTTAGAACACAACAAACTGAAGATCTTTTGCCTCTAAAGTATCCTGAAATTAGTCCCCTGAAAATTTATCTTTGTCCTGACTTAATGGAGCCCAGTGCTGGCTTTTAAAACTCCACACACGAGTAGTTTGCAGTCATGTTGCCTTCAGGTTTTTGTAGTTATTATGAAGAATACAACAAACCTTGACATAAAGTGGAAATAGGCTTTGAGGAAGACAACATTTGTGAGGAGCGGTATTATCTTTTATTGGGCTGACAGATAAACTCATGGAAAAAGGAACAAGCTGCAAGGCACAGGCTCACGCTTGGACCAGAAACAGGGAAATTCAAGCTAAATTGAGGCTGAGAATAATATTTATAAAGCTGGCTTTGCAAAATGCTTCATCTTAAGATGCTGTTCTCCCAGTGCTGCCAGTACCACTGACCTCCATCCACTCAGCTGGGATAACACAACTGTCCACAAGGCTTTGATTTAAGCATGTATATTAAATGAGTCTGATTAAGAAGTGTCTTTTTCTGCTGTTCTTGCCACCTGGATGATTTCAGTGGCTGCATGCACAATATGGGGTGAAAACAGCCTAACAAAGTGGCACTCCGAAGAGGAAAGGAGACAGGGGGAAGAATTTCTTAAGTGGCCTCAGTGCCAAAGGCAACACACTGCGTTATTACACTCTAAAGTTTAATTAATCTGTGTTACTCAATTAGGCAGTTGGAGAAGAAAAAAAAAAAAGAAAAAAGAAGATTGCTGGTGCCTTTGGAGCAGAGGGAGCTGCTAGCTGAGAGAGAGATGACCAGACTCAGTGGCAGAGGCAGGTATTTATTTAGTTAACCATGGTGCTAGTTGGAGGATTATGCTGTGTGCCTCCTTGGAGACCTTCCTGACGTTCTCCTGCAATTTCTATTGCAATATTCATGCAATAAACTTGCAGGAGACATTCCCGGGTTGCTGAGCCATGCTTTGCTCTGCTTTGCTCTGCGTACATGCAGCAACGTGAGCCCATCTACCTGGTGCTGCTGCTGCCGTCGTTCCCCCTGCAGAACGCCACAGGCTACAGATGGATGAAACGGGAAATATTACAGCTTTTCAAACAGCTCGGTGTAATTCTTCGGGGGGAATTATGCTTTGATTGTACAGCAGAGGTTCCTGAACACAGCTGATATTAGGAAACACCCGTGTAACGTTGCCTTCAATAAAGGGGCACAACAAAACACAAGTGTTCCTCAAGTCAAAAGAATGAAACCCGGCAGCTTTGCGAGGCTGCTTGGCAAGGACTATGAGTGCTCTGAAGTGGCTGGTTAAACACTAGAATTATAATGGGAACTGGAAATGGAAAAGTCTGGAAACCTTCTAACTTTGGAGGCCGAGCGCTGCTTTCTGCTCCTCCTGGCCGAGGGATAACGAGACGCTACGGCTGCTCTCTGCTGCTGTTCTTTTGCATAAATGCATGCCAGAAATAGCAGGCAGCTGCAGAAAAATCCATCAACAGCTATTAAGTGCAAAGATGCTACCTCTGGCTCTAGCGGGCCCAGAATAGCGGATTGCCGAGATGCTGTCTGGAGGTGGCACCTAGTTCCCAGCACAGATGCTGCACTGGAAATCTACTGCATTGATGCTTTATGGTTCCTTGCATGTTCCTGTGTTAAATGAGCACTAATAGGTCATTTACTGGGTGTTTCAAGAAGATCTTTGAGCAAAATGCTCTCATGAAGGTTGGGGCTTCAGAAGCAGCCATCCTGAAACATCCCTGCTTTCAGCAAAATCTTCTTTTTCCAAGTGCTCCTATCTCTTTATACCACATCAAACACAGAGATGCAACCAGAGAGCACATCCCACTGAAAAATACAGATATGAAGCTACTCTCCTGAGAAGTGTGAAGGTATTTGGATGTTGGAGGAGAAAGTTCTCCCAAGTCAGCTTCTAATTGCTAATGGACCATTTTCTGGGCTGTGCAAATTCAAGATTCATCTCTCGCTTCACCCTTAGCCCAGCATCTAGCCAGCCCCTACAGCTTGTTTGAATAAAACAGATTTATATAGCTTATTCAGACAACACAGCACTATTTTCTTTCCTTGCTCTTCCACTAAGCTGATTAAAGGCCTGAAAAGAATCTGTTCCAGGTTTGGGATGGGGGGATTTATATATATATATATATATATATATATATATATGTGTGTATATATATGTATGTATAAATATATATATATATGTAAATATATATATATCTATAAAACACCCCTGAACAGAAAGTTTCACTACAACACTCTTTTCAGAAACTTTTTCAGCAGGAAAAACAATGTGAAATTTAAAGAGGAGTCATCTGTAACCTGAAATGCAGCAGTGGGCCATGATAGAGAAATGTGGCTTATATTTACATATAAAATGCCTGTATGAATAATGTGTCAGAGTTATTCAGGAAGGGATCAATGCATAAAAATATGCAAAGAATATACAAAAAATATGTGTATGTATATGCACACACACACATATATATTTTTTATCAAGCTGTCATCTAGGTTTTTTTAAAAGCTCCCACGGTGTACCAATCACAGCTAGGGGGATATGGTCAGTTCAGCATGCCCAGAAAAGAATATTTTGGGAAATTCACATGCTAACAGCAGGCCTGTGAGAGGCAAGCTCCCCAAAGGCAATGAATTTTGCTTGGATTCAGGGTGGCAAGAGCTATAAATTCTTTCAATGTCCAACTGCAGGTGTTGATGGCAGAAAGCTCTGGCCACTTGTTGCCCATTAGAAGTTTGCACCACCACTTTGTCAAGCTCAAGCTCATCACCATGCTCAAACCTGAACAAGAGTCAAGACCATTTGGAAGCACCTTGGAGTGTGACTGGTGCAGCGCTCATCCTCTCCTTGAAGGATTTTTAGCTTCCCGAGCTATCAATCCAAGCACTAAATTTGCCTCTTTCTCTCAGAAAATCAAACAGTAAAACCCCGTAGGAGTCTCTGTAACCCAGATCAGTCATTTCTTTCACTGGCTCTCAGCATTTGCTGCTTAAACAGGCCCCTCCAGTGCTGCCCAGGCTCAGCCCTTGTTCGGCAGCAATGGGCAATGGACCCAACAGATGCATTTCTGGGAGTCAGATACACCATAAGAGCTCCCCGAATATAGTTTTTTATGTGTATCAGAACAAACGAAGAGGAAAGCCCCAAAGTAATTTGTTTTCTTTTATGTTAAGCAGGAAGATGTATGGGAGAGGGAACGCTGCTTATTAATCCCAACCAAACAGCCAACTCCAGCTGAGCAAACTCTGCCATTTGGTGGACTGAATTACTTAATCAGGAAAACATATGGGGAGGCAGTTTTCAGTAACTGAAACGGGAGCATTTGCAAATGCCTTCCAGTTGGGACAGACCAGAAAGACAGCACAGTTTGCATAAAAAAAAATAAAAAAGAAAAGGAAATCTTTGTGTGTGTGCTTGTTTTTTTTTCCTCCTGTGTGAGCAAATTAATGTTAAGGGAATTTAACAGCTTCCCCATAGTGTCGTGAGAGCAGCAAAATCAGTCTAGATGGCTCAATTACAAAAGTAAGAAAGTTGTATACAAGCTGAAAACCAAATGAAGCAAAACTAACCTATGCTCATCCACCCACTTCAGGAATGTATGTCAAGAAAACAGCTCAAAATCTGGATTCTATTGCCAGGGAAAAGAGGCAGAAAAACAGTCAAAAAAGCTCAATTTATGGCAAAAGCAAATCCTTGAGAGGAAAGCTGCTACATTTTGCCAGAAGGTTTATTTAAGCAGTAGCATGTCTTCATGGTAATGAAACAGAAGTAGATGTCCAAACATAGCATTTATGGGCACTGTACTAGTGAGAAAACTGTCTCAGAGGACTTCTAAAAGCAATCCCATGGCTACTTCTGATCATGCTTGGGACCAACATTAAAGTCATCATTTTTTGTCTGGGATCAAAGAGGTTGGAGTGGATGAGGCAGAGGCTGTCTCACATTTTGGTAGAACCTACACTCTGTGTAGCTTAAAAAACATCATAAGTCAGCCAAAACTTAAAATCAGAGACCCTACAAATCCAAAAAGAAACAGTGTATCCATGGTAAATAACAAGTACCAATCAACATAACATTGCAGTACATTAAACAGTTCAAGTATATTCAAATTCATAGTTTTCTGGGTGCAAAGTAGGCAGAGGGCAAGAGAGTAGTGAGCAGTATGGTCAACTGCTTTTTTGGGATGCAAGCCATCACTATCTTAAGCAGGGGGTTTGAACTAGGTGACATCTAGAGGTCCCTTCCAACCCTAACTATTCTGTGATTCTCTGTAATATTCATTATTTCACTGGAATTGCACCTTTCCTTTTTGAAGCACCTGAAACACGTGAAATATGTCCACAAAGAGGCAGTGGTAGCAGGTACACAGAACGTGCTGAGGGCTCTTGAACTCTTGACTTTGTGCAGGATAAAGCCTTATAAGCAACATGATTTGAAATTCACTGTCTGACTTGCTCCTTAGTAGCTGAATCGCTCATTTTTTACCCCAGTAGGGGAAGTTATGTGAACCTACGTTCCCAATGATCTCATGATCTCACGCTCTTTAGATGCTTGCTCACTGCTAGAAGAGCATATCGTGTTGTAAGCAGACTCTGTCTTATCTCCTTTGAAAAAGTATGGGATCAAGAGCAACCCCACACTGAGAAGAAATAGCCTGATCCCAGGATAAAAGAGATGAGTGAGGCCAGATGGACAATCAACACCATGTAAAGCTCCTAGGGCAGGAGGGAGCTGGATGACACCAGAGAAGAAAGGGTTCTGCAGATCGTGCCACAAAGGAACTACAGAGAGTTTTTCACTCCCTCGAGGCACTGCACCAACATCTGTTTGCCACTGATATTAATATAGCAGCTTCACAGTCATGACTGAATTAGAGGACACTGTCAGAAGCCAACGCAAAAACAGTAGCTAGTACTGCAAGATGGTCAGGAGGAGGATGGAGGACCTAACAGTTGTCCCTGACCATTGACATGACAGAAGATCATGAACAAAGTGGGAGCTGTATTAAACAAGAATTTAAAAAATGGGAGTAGACGTGATAGACTCTTCCAGCAAGTTCAGAAGTTGGGGAACCACACTGGCAAACTTATCACCTGCCAAAATGTCATCTTAGCTTGGAAAATGGCAGTCTAGATGAGCGCCATCCAGCAGTGAAGCTTCATTTTGCTTTCATATGCTGCAGGAATTCAAGCCACCCTCCTCAGTGGGGGTTTCTGACCATTTTAAAGCAGAGTCTAAAGGACTTAATCCATCTCCATTCAGTCCCACTTCTCAGATGACTACAAATCTTGTGTTTTTTTTTTTTCTCAACAAGATTCATCTCTCCTGTCTTTAGACATCTACAAAGTACACCTCCAAGTCTGAGACAGTCCTTTGATATTCACTTTAGAGCAAAGGAAAGTGCTTCCAGGGCATGATTCATCTCATCCCAAGGTAGACATCTAAAGCAGGCCAGAGAAATCACATCTGAAGTGTCTATTTTGCTCCTCCATTGACTTCAATGAGAGTTTAGCTGAGGAGCTCACATGTAGAAAACTACACAGAAACATCTGAAACCGAAGGAGATGACTGCTGAATTCATCTCTCCCACTGCTGGCAAACTCTTGGAGTCCTGGAAATATTTAGACTGGAAAGCTTTGGGGGGTCTCCTACTGTGGGCTTGAAAAGTTATTGGCATATTGGAAACTCAGCCTCAGCTGGAGTTTTTGCACGCTAGAGTAATAGTAACCAGCCAGGGGAGCTTCATGTGATTCTTTCTTAAAATAAATAAATAAAAAAAAAAACCCACAATCATTTCCTTGTTGTGAAACATAATCCCACTTTCAAAAGGGCAAAATTCTCAATCCCATTCTCAAAAGTGCAGATAATGAATCTGATGCTCACCTAGTTCAGACAAATGCGATGAGAGGCAGTAGCAGCAAAATTTGTCCGATTATGTTAGACAAAATCTGACAGAAAATAAACCCAGAAACAGGCCTGTTCCATTATAAATTGATTTCTAAGCTTTTCTCATGTTCAATTCTCAAAATGTCTCAAATATTGATAGCATGCTGCAGTGAAGTCCTATAAAATGTCATCTTCGATGTTCTTTTAATTCTGTCTTGGTACCCTCTGCCTCTCATTTGCACATATGAAACATATTTAATTCCGCTCTGGTGAAATTCTCTTGCCAAAAGAGATTCATTTGTAAGATTCAATCATTGTTGCTAGCTTGGGTACACAATTTCATCTCAGAAAAAAAAAACTATTTAAATAAATGTAGAAAGAATTTTAAAAAAACAAATGAAAAAGCTTAAAAAATTTTAAATACAAATATTTTTATTACTTGCTTTTTTTCCCCCCCTTTATTCTTTATAGGGGTTGAAATCTTTATCTAAAATATGCAAGCCTGTTAAATATTTCAAATGTTAAATATGTGTATATATATAAACAAACCTGTTCACAGATATTCTAAAAAATAATTTCTCAGGATTATTTGACTGTTGTTATTTACAAGGAACAGCTGCATTGTCTTTGGTGGATAAATCCACACACCAATCCACACTCCATGAGGGCTTGTCATTGCCATGCACTTGACCATGCATGGTTGAAGTTCATAAGAGCGTTTCCATGCCCTCCTGTTTCAGGTCCCCTATTGCAGTCCTTGCACTAGAGTTTCTTTGTCTTCAGACCCTACAATGGGTAACCAGAGAAGCAATCCTAAGCACAGCCTGTCTTGTAGCCCACCCACTTGCGCAGTGTGTGTGGTTGCTTCATGGACCCTGCTGAAGCTCAGGGACAACTAGTGCTCCCAGATGCAGAGGCATATGGAGACATGGCATCATGGAGACATGCCACCTGCATGAGCAGAGCACCTAATCTTTTGGATGGCCTCAAGAGTGCTCCACAAAGAGCAATGACTTTGGAGAAGTGAGGGTCACCACAGCATGGTTGCATGGTGACCCTCACTCTCCTTGTCCAATGAGGGAGCCAATCTACTGTTTCTCAGGTGGGAGGTAGACATTTCTGATCAGATTTGACAGCATCTTCATGGCAGCTCTCAAAGCACAGCAGACATGAGCAAAACAACTGGAGATCTACTTTGCCCTCATACTCCTCTACAATATTTTGCATTCAAAAGACATTAGCATAGCATTACAGAAAACAGGGCATTTACATATTGTGAGGACAGTGAGATACAAGCTCCTAAGGCAGAAAATGAAGCAGACTGTTCAGCTTCAGAGCCCCAAGCTCACACACAGCATGCCTGGGCATGTATGCACATGTGTGCAAGCCCACAAACACACCAGGGAGGAGGCTGGATTAGAGAAATGACATTTTAAAGAATATTAAAAACATTCTCCTTCGCTTCAAACTCTAGAAGACTAAATATAGCAAAGAGAAGACACATATTTAGCAGTTCTGACTCACAACCAACTGAGCATTGAGAAAGGCACCTGTTGAATTCATGTTGGCTATAGATCGGGCTGTATCTACCAGAATGAAATTTCTTCAGTTAGAGGATGTGTTTACATTTAACTAGGAGACTGTATTTTTTATTGTGTGTTAGTGCTCTTAGTTCTTGTCATTAGAATTTTTGTTTATGACAGCCTGAACAGTTCAGTAGTAATAACAATAAAAAAGATGTTTAATAGAAACTTATTAGAACTCTTTTCCTTAAGCAAAACTAAATCAAAAACAACTAAATGATTTCAAAACCTTTAATTACACAAGCTGTTTTTTTCGTTTTTGTTTTTTTTTTCTGAGAGGTGTTTCCAGTGCAATGACTCTAACAACTTTGTTCTACTGTTGTGACTTACATTCACACATCCTGTGGGGTCTAAATACAGCAGAAGCATTAATTGCATACAGATGCTTTTCCATTTTTGCTTGCCACTGTTTTTTTATAATTCTTCGGTGTTTTTTTTTTTAAACAAAAACAATAAGAAGAATTTACATTATGCTAAGAAAGTTAAATGCAACCTGTAAAAAGTAATTATAGGCACAAAACATATGAAAATGCCATTGCTTGTTTTGGTTATAATGTATGCAGAGCAAGTCATGATTAGCAGACAGGAAGCACACTCTGTGATTATGCAGAATTTGGTAATTGAATTCACCAAGGATAATGATGCTGACCTTCCCATTTGAAAATAAACTAGGCATTCAAGTTTTAAGTGGTTTGCGTTAATTCTAATTGCATAGACATGTCTACCCAGAGCTGCTGCTGCGAGGACATAGGACAGGTAAATAATGATTACACTGGAGTGTTTTATTAACAACAACCAGAGTAAAACTGTTTATGACAACAGTGTTTGGACCATACAAAACTGAAATTTCCATATCTGGGAGCCATTGTTGTCCCTGGGATACACACTCAGTCATGCTGTACCAGCCACAAGGAGATGTTACCAGCAAGGTCTGTGATCACAGGGTCTAAATCTAGCAGTCTATAAAGAAAAGAGTGGTAGTCAGTCCATTCAAGAAAACTCACATTTCTTTCCTCTTTTATTATCCTTCCATCTTCCCACAGAAAAGGCAGCTGTATATCTCCCTACAGCTCTAAGGATGGGAAAGAAAGTGGCATTTGCATGGATAAATGCAATTTTTATCCTCCTGGAAATGCCAGATTTACATAGCTCGCTAGGCTCATGCTGCCAGTACAGTTTGCCCAGTTCTTAGCGAAAACACCGGGCACACCTGGCTCTTAATACTGCTGGCTGTAGAAGTAGCTCAGGGATTCAAGCAACATGTATTCTGGGAGCCTGGCTCCATCAGGATGCTTGTGATCCAGGGCTGAAAAACATCTCTAGAGCGCTCATCCACCAGGACAGATGTCTGCTAGGACATACAGCTGGGAAGCTCCCAGCAAAAGCGAACACAGGTGGCTTTTCGGCAGCAGAACTCTTGAGTCGAAAGTACAATGTTATAATCAAAATTGCCAGGAAACCAAATGGGAGAATTACACAAACCCTCTATGTCTGCACTGGAACTAAGTTATATAATTAAATTTTACGTGTGTAATAAACTAGCAGTATGGAATGCACAGGTTTCACCTCTGGGTCACTGGCTTACTGCTCCATTATTTTTTTATTCACAAACAGGAAAACATTTTGTAGTCCTCATTTACAGTGTGTTTATGTCTCAACAATACTCTGAAAGTATATCCATATCCCTTTCTTCAAATCATTAGAATAACTGCAGGAGGGAACCAAGATAGTCTGGGAATTGTAAAGTTATGTGGAAGTCAAATCCATCCGAGGATTTTTATTAGTTACTTCCTACTCACTGCTGTCTATAATATGGATTGATGGTCTCCGTCTAAGTTCAAATGGTCAGATATGTTCATCATTTGGCCTGATGATAAGCTAATAAAGAAAGCATAAAGATTACCTCCTTATCCAGAAAGAATATCTATATATATAAAATTATATTCTGTTCCTTTGAGCATAGAAGTCAAGCCTTCAGTCTAGGGAATGGCCCTGTGGTCTCCTAGACAGTGTGAGAGACCTTGATTGACATGTAGTAGACTTGTCACTGGCTCATACTCATGGTGCCTCTTCTCTCTTGCCCCTCCATACTCTGCTTTCAAGGAATGGTAGCGTGCGAGAGAGTTTGAATCTTGGGCATAAAAGCAATGATGACAATAGGGGGGATTCAGCACTAACATATTCCAACTGCCTTGCTTTGAGGTGTTGCTAAAGATAGAGCTGTGGCAGAGCTGGTGGACAGCTCTTCTCCTCTACCATTAAAGGAAGCAAGTAGGAAACTCCATCGGCCCACTCACTCTCAACCCCAGCTCTTGCTTCATGGAAAAGGTCACCAAATCTGCTATATCATCTCTGACAAAAGGAAAAAGACATGAAACTCGGGGTTAGAAATGCTCCTTTGCCTTTCCCAGACTTCACTGGCTATAGAAAGATAGACTAAGAGGAAATTTGAGCCATGACCTTCTTGCTTAGTCAAACACTCCTGGGATCACCTGAGTACCTTCCTGATAGAGACAGCTGTGCTCTTTTCAAGGGTGACTTGCACCCAGACAGAGACATGCAATAGTCAGATGAGGAATGAAGAGAGAGAGAGAAAAAAAAAAAAAAAAGGAGTTTCCTTCTTGTCATAGATGGGCAGCACGGTGAACATGGACAGTCCTGGATCGAGCTGATAAGAGCCCGTTCTTGCTCACAGACAAAGGAAAGTGAGTCTCATATTTCCAAGCCTGTCCCTGGGTTTTGATACTATCATGTACATTGCGGCTATCAAGCCTCAAAGTCACAGCAGGGGCAAACTGTGTGGCACCAAGGAGGAGCAACTCTGCTTCTAAAAGCATATGTGGACAGATTTAAAAAAAAAAAAAAAAAAACCTTCCATTCCTATATTCCTCCAGGATCACCTCTTCTTTCCTGGCAAATTTAACATCATGAACCTTATTTTCTTACATGACCTATTCTCATGGCTCACAAAATATTTCCTCTTATTAATACATGGTGAACTCAGATGCAAAAGATGCTTCTATTCCAGTAAATTAAGCCGGGACAGAGGATGGGCTTGAGGACTTGAACAGACTGTCCATGTTTTATTTTTAGCACTCTCTCTGGCTTGTTTTTTGTCCAGGATAACAGTCTCCCAGACAAACCCCAGACATATTTTGAGGGATATATGAGCTGGGCACATAAAGCCACAGTAATACTGTCAGGAGATGACAACAAGCAGAGCAGATCTAGGGAGAACTTGATTTCACTTTCTAATCACCATCCAACTATCTTGCTACCTGTTCCTTCAAAAACTTGTTTTTCTAAACATTAATGAGATAATAAAGGATCTGAACAAAAGACAATGAACTGGAACTCATAATATTAATTATGGCTATGACTTTGACTACTGATGAGGTCCTTAGCAAATCACAACCTCTCTCTCTGCTAAACAAGAAAACTGTTACAAATCCCTAGCATATATCAGGAAGGGGAAGGTTAATTAATTAATGCTCACAAAGTGCTTTGGAGATCAAATATACAACACTTGGTGTCATAAAAGCTAAATATTATTACTGAACTCAGATTCATACTTAAGAGCAGAGGTTCCCTGAAAGAGAAGCAGTAAGGACAGGAAGCAAGTAATACTCTTATAGAAAAATACCCAATATAAATTGTTCTGAAGCTCTTTCCCAATCGCCTTGTGATTGTCTTCCTCTAGGGACAGGATTGAAAGCCTTCCTGTTACATCTCAGGAGTATGTCACTGTTCAGGGATACTGGACGAGCAGCAGTCTTGTCTGACACAACTCTTGTTAATATCAGGAGCACAGATGCTACTGATTTATTAGCTTGTAGGCATCATGATGGGGAAATAGCATTTCTTCTCTCCTTATACTCTGAAGAGCAGTCTTTCATAGATGTCTGAAGGAAAATGCATTGTTAAGTATGGGCAAACCAGGCCTGGTCCAATAACTTCTTACTCTTTTGCTTTTCTATATGATATAACCTGAAGACTGGGAGTTCAAATGTGGTGATACTTGGACCATGGACTTTGGATCATAAGTGAGGCTACCAGAGGCTAAAGTGGAGCCCCAGCAATCCAAATCAGGACTGGATCAGTGCTTCTGTTTGATGTTCTGCCTCTCCCAGTCTTTCTGAAAATGAGAAACTTCAAAGGTCTCCCTCCTCAAGTAGGTCAGTTCTCTCCTCAGTAGAAAATAGAGCAGTTATGTGTTACTGCATAGTTGGCCTCAGAAGAGGTCTCAGTGGGGAAAATGGGATGAGCTAACATAAAGACAAATATAGGAGATTACTATGAGGAGGCCACCAGTGAAACCACTGTGATTTTAGCTACATATTTTGACAAATATAAGCAATGTCTCTATACGCTGGCACTAAGATATTCATAGATCTTTAAGGGCCATTGCAACCACCTTTCTTTCTTAACTTCCTTAACTTTCTTAACTTCTTAACTTTAGAAGTTCTTCTTAACTTCCTTTGATTAGATCCAGTCCATAATGGAGTTATCTTACCTTGATTTTATAAAACCTAATTATTTTCAGGTTTCACCACAATCCTTGAAAATGGTGCCTAATCTTGAGGATGAATTTGTCTGTGTTCAGGCTTTCTTGATATATCATCAATACGATGATATATAGAGGATGTGTCATATATATGATATCTTGATTTCTCTTTTCAACAAACTGAAGAGCCCTTTCTCTATTTTCTGCAAAGGAATATATTGCAGAGGACCAAGTCAAGTCTCCTTCTTTTCTTTAACTTGAACCAAATTTATGGTATTCTAAAATCTTCCACTATGTTCATGCTTCCTAATTGCTTAATCATTCTTGGGACATTTGCCTGACTCATCTCCAGTTTGTTAACATCCTTGTCAGTACTGAATGTAATATTCTGATAGCAGTCTCATCAGCACAAAACACAAAGGTAATATGATTATTTTTACTCAAGACACCAAAAAAACTACACGACCTATTCTTGGCAGTCATATTCAATCAATGATAAATCAAGACTCCTCAAATATCTCTCTGATTCACTGTCTCCTAGAATAGAGCTCTCTGTAGCCTTTGTTCCTACACATTTGACTTTATTTCTGTCTGTCATCTTGCTAACAAGAAATCTGGAGTCCTCTGTATGTGTTTGTGATTTATCACTCCTTTAATATCTGTGAAATTTGAAAACTTTATCAGTAATGAGTACATTGCCTTCCATTTTGCAACTAGAAATATGAAACAGCAGAGGTTCAGTAATTGATATGTGCTTGGCCTACTAGCAACAACCCTACTAGATGTCTCCATTCACAAATACATTTTGTGATTTAATATTTAGCCAGCTGTTAAACTTTTAATAAGTTCAAATTTGAGCTTGTATCATTCTGATTTCTTAATCAACATGTCATACAGTACAAAATCAAATCTTGCGGAAGTCACATCAAAACTATTACCTTTCTCTACCAAACTTGTAATCTCATTAAAAAAAATACATTCAAATGATTTGACAAGATATATAGAGTTTTTTTTTCTTCAGAGTACTAAACTGATTGGCATTAATTACATTACCCTCCGGTATGTCTTTATTATTTGAGCTGTGCATCAGCCACTCCATTATTTTGCCTAGGATCAATGTCAAACTGACAGACTATAATTACCTCGGTTGTTCCATTTACCCTTTGGAAACACTGGTACAATGTTAGATTTCTTTAAGCTTTCCTAAGTGTGGTGGTTAAAAGGAAGATTTCACATCATCTCTGCCCATTTTGACATCTCAAGCCCATGAGACAGACTGATTCCTCTATGGTGAAGTTTCCATGATGATAATTATTAAGTCAGTTCTTCCATGCTTGAAAAGATAAAAAGGTTAATATTACTACCCAAAACCCCACTCTAAGATTCCTTCCTAAGATGAGGAAGAGCTCTGCAGCACATGAAATCTCACATTCTGAGCACGACATTCACCCAATACAACCTCAGTCTTTCCCATCACTGTGCCTTGACTTTGGGCATAAAACTCACTCTGTGGTCATTTTTCCAGCTCACTTCTAGCTGGGCCTTGAGCCAGTAGACAGTTGTGCATGGCTTTTGTGTAGCTCTTCTGTCCTCCAAAAAAGCTAAGATAACTGCTGCAAACACGAGGTGCCTCGAGGATGTGCTACTTTCTGTTCAGGAGTTCTGTTGGGAACTGAGGACCACATTCCTGTAGCATGAGGAGGCAATCTGGCCCATTAAGGCCACTACTAAAGAACCAGTCATCAGTGACAGATCCAAAGGCAAGACTTAGGCTCACGTATAAAATCCTTTTCCAGACCAAGGTGTTCTGTGTAGTGCATTATATGCAGCATAAATATCAAGAGAAGGCTGTTTAAGTCAGGCTACATTCACACAATTCACTGTGAATCCTGTATGCACATTTTGCAGCATAGTTAGACAAACACAGCACTGTGCTATATTTTTCCTGACCCCCCAAAATGAGGGGCAAATCTCTGTGTTTTCTAGTGAATAAAGCATATTCCAGAAGTGTTTCCTCTATGTGGTGATGTAGAACAAGATATGTAGGAATAAAAACACCGAGAAAGCATGTCCTGTGGACAATTAAATGTGGCCATACTGCTTATAATTTAATTAAGACACTTTAATGTGCTCCTGTGTTCTTGTTGCCTGGTACCTGCACTCAGGCAATGGTTAATTAAACATGCAGCTTAGCAATGGTGACTGCATCACACATTTCAAGATGTTTTGTATTAAAATTTTATTTGTGTCTCAAAACAAAAAATTGCTTGTTTCGTTTCCTCATCTTGTGTAACTGAAGAACTATAATCAACCTGAAAAATCTGTGCTGTTTGCATTTTTTTCTTTTTATATTTTTAACACATTGACGAACCCAGAAAGAAATAAAAATAAAATACAGAAA
>JAVCKT010020084.1:27941-40765 GCA_032273925.1 Rhynchotus rufescens | reverse complement strand
ACCTGAGCTTCAAGGAAAAGTGCCTAAAGTATGTTTTAACTCAAGTAATTAGCATATACCCTGTCCAGAGGAGCCAAAAATCACGTTGAATTTGCTTGTTTATTTTGCACAATGTAGTTACCTGAATAAACTCCTATCTCAATTCATCTTTCCCCAAAATTTCATTGTACATTGCATGATACTTAAAATTTCATGCTATTGCTGATGTAATGGTATTACTTGCGAATACATTAATATTTCTTACTGTGCTACTAGGACTTACATCAGTAGTGTATCAATAATGTATAATCTCTTTAGCTTTAGCTTATTCTTGCAGTACTTTTGACCTTGCAATATGCAGGTGTAGGGGAGCTTCAAGCTTCACAGCTCACACTGTTCTGTACTGAGCTGGGTGTTTGGGCAGGTAGCCAGATGTATTAACAAGTCAAGTGCAAGTGTAATAAACTGTCTTTTTCCACATCAGTTCTGTTTAATTGACAGTGGCTCTCATAGTGTTGTCTACTAGAATATGGCTTTATGTTAAATATAATGTCTATTTTATTTTTAAAGCCTGAATATTTATTATTTACATTCTTAACATGGGTAGTAAATGGAGCCAGTTCATATGTGATCACATTGACTGCAGGTAAGCAAGTTCTGGATAAGAAATTCTAGAGCATGCAGTGCAGGAAAGGTCAAACTCATTTGCAGGGAGTTTGGTTTAACTGTGCAATGCAGAAATGAGCTTCATTACTTGCAATTAATCCTCAAGGTTCCTGAATGTCAGTTTACAGAGGCAGTCACAACGGTGGTTCATGGAAGATAATTAATATTTGTTATTACTGACTTTCAAAAGCCTCTAGATAGCTTGACTCATTTGTCCAATGTTTATGAGCCTTCCAGTCCTCTTTAGCCAGCCTTTGCTGAGGTAGCTGATCAGGAAATTCCCTGACTCGGTGGTTGGTACCGTGACAGTTGCTGTCTCTGTCTTAAACTGTTGTTTTTTTATAACTATTGCTCTGACATGTTGAAAAGCATTCCACAATTAAAAAAAAAAAAAAAAAAAAGTCTTTCTGGGGAAAGGTTAATGCAGCTATCAGGCAAGTTAACGCAGTATCATTCCCAGGTGGGTTTTCATTGATACCAGTGTTTTATGGGTTTTGTTTGTTTTGTTTTTTTACCTTTACTTTTATATTTTTTAATGTCAAGACTGTTACCTTGCTGCTCAAAATGATTGAAAATGCTTGCATTTTTAATAACTGCACAAGTTTCTCTTAGAAAATATAGGCCAAATTCTTCACAGTCATTGTTGTAAACGTAGACCAGCTAATTTTAGCTGAAAGTAGATGAACTGCTCAGTTTCCCTCTGTTTTTACCTTGAGTTCAGATTAGTTCTTGGCTCCCTATTGGCATGGCTGTATGCATACAATCCTCTGTTCCTCCTGTATTATATTCTGGACGGGACTGAAAACAGATTACAGAAGGGTGACTTTCTTGCTTTTTAAGTTGTATATCAAACTGAAGACATAATCTTATTTTGTCTTTTGATGTTCATGTGAAACTTTTTTCCAGATATTCTTTTATGTAAACAAAGCAGCTTAAAACTATTTGCGAAAACTGATTTGGGAGCTTCAAACTGAGAGATTGTTAGTACCTCAGACAAAACTTGACCCTCCAGAGCCCAGCTCTTTTATTCCTTCATTTTTGCTTCTCCATTAGGGAAAGCAAATAATCAAAACTTAACTGCATGCTAGAGACATTAGAAGATATTTATAGATGTATGTGGATACACACAGTTTTGTACCTGGTTCTTAAGATGCAGTTTTCTGGGTCTGAATCCCAACTTTCCCACATTACTATGACTTTACTGTGAAAAAATGGAAAAAAGGAGTTAGGGAATTGTGGAAAACATTTCTCTTGGTAAGAGGACTTTTTCATTGTAAAGCAGCCAACCTGATACAACACTGCTATGTTATACTGCTTTATCAACTAGGGTCAAATGTATCAGCTATGAATTCAAAAATTAATTGCCTAGACTTTAGTGCAGTCTTTCTGGCAAACGTTCAGTGATCCAGTGAAAATATTTAATCTTTTTTCTCCTTCACTGCTTCGGCCATCAAAAGCAATGTTAAACTCTTAAGTAGCAGCTCTTAAACTTTTGAGACCTTCTACTCACATTGTCTGAACTGCTGCATTTGCTACCTTCACAATATTAATTAGTATGACTATGGAGCTGAACTCTAACACTGCAATCCTCATCAATTTACACACCTGACAGCAGTTTCGGTATTTCAGTGGCAAACACAGAGATCTGTGCTCCTTATTATCTGGGAATCAGTAAATAAATCCACCAATTCTCTCCCCAAATATACTACTGCTTTATCATTAATCTTTCCTTATGAATAGTTTCTACCAATATGATGGTAGATTACACCAATCTCTGAAAATATGTCAGTGGATTTACATAAAGGTATTAAAAAGAAAGGAAGAAGTTTTGAGTAATCAAAGGAAAAAATGATAGATGTGGTCTTCAGCCAATGTATACATGAAAGTCAATGGTCTTAAGTATTAAAAAGTCACATAAATACAAGGCTTAATGTAAAGTTTGCTATCAATGTCATACTTCGGCCATAGATGGCAGAGATTTTAGATACTCACTGATACTTTCATTTGTAATTTAGGCAGTGGAATAGACTGTAACATTTCCATTTGTATTTTTTTCCTAAGTATCTAAATCTTTATCTTCCAAGTATCTACTTCTGTGCTCCTGACAGCAACCAGAAATCACTCAAAACAAAAGAAGTCCCTCGTGCAGGAGACATCTCATCAGGTGAAAACATTCTCATCCACCTTTCCTTGTTGGGTCTTCTCCCTCCATCTCTGCCCTGACCCTGTGCACAGGGCCTTGCTGCCTCAGAGGTCTTGAAGGATTTTCTCCACCAAGCAATCATGCAGCCTAATCCCACTGGTGTTGCAGTTGCTTGTGCTGAAGGAGCCTAAGTCTTCATGGTTTGTGGTTACCAACAGCGGAGAGTGAAGGTGTTGGCCACAGACGCAGGCCATGGGTTTGTACTAACCCCTCAGAAAACTGCTCATTGAGGGGACCACAGTTTGGTCTGCCTTGTTGTATCTTCTGCTTATTTTCCCTTTCTCTTCCCTCTTCTGTCACCAATGGAGTTTTTTATAACTCTGTGAGGGAGGAGAACTGATAAAAAAAAATAATTACATTTCACGCTGGGTTTGTTTTCAGCTGGGTTAGTTCCCTGATCCAGCACAGTGCTCGGCGTCCAAATACTCAAGCTGGCATGAGGACACAGGAGAGGGGGGAGCAGCTGCAGGTGGGGACCGTGACCAGACCATCCCCTTTGGCTGCAGCATGCTCTCGCTTCAGCTTTCTGTGGCCAAATCTCCGTGTGTGGGTTCAGGATACTAGGGGATGTGGGTTCATCGTGCAGACTTCACACTGCAAGTGGGAGCAGCCTCCTCCAGAAGCCGTCCAGTCTTGCCTGGCCGGACATTGCTGGAGGTCACCTGCCAAAGCATTTTGGAAACTTTCTTTACACCAGGATAAGTTGTAGATAAATTTTTATTCTTAAGGATTTTTAAAAGAAACTCCATATGGGAGAATTTTCTCTGTAAAGTCCTGTCAGGTTTTCTTATTCTTTTTAGAATTCTCCGAGTTCACAATAAAAAAATCTGTGATTTCCCCTAATAATAACTTCTATATATACTTAATGCTAGGTTATTATTCGTGCTTTTATATTCTTATACTGTGTGAATTACATTTTACTATGTGTAATCTTTTATAAGAATTTATACTTTTTATTTTTTTTTCTTTTTTATTTCTTTTTTTTTTTTTTTTGGTGAAATAATGCACCATACCACTTGAGGTTTATAGTTCCCTGGGATTTTTTTAGTTTTAGGAAGTGAGCCTGCTGTCAGCCTCCATACTTCGGCTTTTATAATGTGAAGACAGTACTGGCATCTTAATGTGTAATCTCAGGAGCTTCATTTTATCTAGTTGCTAGTGGGGCAAGGAGCTGGGATGAGCTGCAGAGTGGCTTGGTAAAGACTGGCAAGGGTGCAAGAACCCCAAAGGGAAAATGCCCACTAGACAACTGGGGAGGTCCCATTGCTTCAAATGGATTTTACCTGCTTGCAAATCCTCTTAAAACCTGCGTATGGGATATATCTTCTTAGTTGTGTGTACATGTGTGCCTTAAAGCCAAACTAGCTTCATGGAATCTCTCTAACTTATTATTTCCTCAGGCTGTGCATTAAAGCAAAACGCATGCGCAGAAACACAGAGGGCTGCAGACCTGTCTGATTCTTGGCAGTTAAGCAACCATGAAATCATTAACACAGCATTGTATTTGTTTTGACTCATGGTATAACTGAAAACTCCTGTGGTGACCATAATGTTAACAGATGTAAAGAGGCTGCTGGCTTGGAAATGTTTGCTGGCTTGGCGTTTTCTGAGGCTTGGAGTGCCCTGTGCAGCCTGGACTAGGCAGTCAAATCACAGTGGTGGATACTGTGTGCAGAAGAAGTGGCCTTGCTCCATCTGATTGTGTGGAATCACCTTTTCAGCCAAATCTGCGCTGACAGGTTTTCCCTAGGTCTGGTAGTTCTCTGTGGCAGTGTTTTTTTGCAGTATACCCACCTGGCTATGTACTCAACAGTAACGTCAACAAAATCAAGTAATCCTAAAATTTTGTGCCTCTAGGATTTATCTGGTTCATCCTGGGAATTTTGAGGCAAGTCTTAGAAAGCATTTTGTGTGAAGAATGAAGAGTACGTACTAAATGTTTTCCTCATTTGCAAAAAAAAAAAAAAAAAAAAAATCCTGGCTTGTCCTAACTCTGTGACTTGGCCTGAAAACTCAAAATTTATTTGCAGTTGGTCTTGGCTATGGAGTGTGTCTTTTTGCTAATCTTGGAGAGTTAATGAATTAAGTGCAGTTACTTATTAAAGCAGCTCCAATTATAACATTGTAGAGATTCTTGCAACCCGTGGTACCAGCCTCGGTGCTCACCTGGGCCCTGGGAGGGCTCCAGGAGCTGCCTGCTGCCTCGAGGAGTCATTGCAGGAGTGCTGCCAGTCTCAGCTACTTGGACCATTGTGGTTGCTACAGAAGAGCTACTACTCACAGAAACTGTAAACACTTAACCCACTTCAGACACTTCCATTGGCCCTTGATGAGTTTTTCCTGCAGTGATATGAAACTTGGGGACATTGGGCCGTTCAGGAGTAGAAGGTTTAGTACCTACATGTGCCTTCATCTGCCCTGTTTATTAATCTGGACTCTACTCCCTCAAGGATTGAAGGATGATTGAAAGATGAACTTTTCTTCAAAAGGTGCTGTGTGATGGCTAAGTCAAGTCTGTCTCCTTAGCGAAGCCTCAGAGAAGCCTGGATGCCTATAAAATGGAAAGTGTGGTTTTTTTTTTCTTTTTAATTATAAAAGAAGTTGTTTTTATTTCTAACAGTAACGTGCTCTGCAAAATTGGTCCTGCCTCTCGTTTTTATTGAGAAGAACAAAACAAATTCAAAACTTTTTTTTGCCTAGGAAAGAGTTTTGGTATATTAAATTCTGCTTTTTAGTCTGAATTTAAACTTGCCATTAGATATTTGCACACTTCTCCTGTGAGATTAAGGCATGCTCTATCACCAGGAATCTCCTTCCTCTTTAATTATGTGAATGCTTCTAATGAGTCACCTCTGAGTTCTCTCTTGGGTAAATAAAAAAAGTCTTTGGGTATTATTTTATTTCCTCAATCTCACATGATTTCTTTAGCATTTCTTGAACCTGTTCCAGTCTGTCAATATTCTTCCCTAAAGAATGGCAGAGCTAGGCCCAGTATTCCCATAATGGCTTCACCTCAGCCATATACACGGGTTTACTACTTCCTTCTTGTGCTTGTTATCTTCCTGTTTATGCACCTCATGGACCTAGCAGTCCTGGTAGCTACAAGACTGTACTGGGAGTTTTCCATCTTGCTGCCTGCTGTGAATTGCATGTGCCCCTCAAAGCTGCTGCTCTTCTGTAGCTATCCTCTGTCTTGGGAGTGTGATCCTGACTCTTCTTTTCTTGGACTTTGTGTATATGTTTAAGATTTTTTAGGCTTGCTCTGTGTGTTCAGTGCAATTCAAAACAATTGAAGACAACTTAAATAATTCACTCATCTTCAGTTGTATTTATTCTCACTTTCAATCTTCTTCCTCCTCCAACTGTTACCAATTGATTTGTATTTTCTTTCATGTCATTGACACAGAACAGCATTATTTCAGAAACCAGATCTCTGCTGCTCCCATTAAAAAAGCTACTGTTGGATGATGAATCCCATTTCTAGTTAGAAGGTGTTTATTCATGTGTGTGAACTCACTGTCAGCCTCTTTTTAATCAATTTAACATTGGCTGCATTGATTTTATGTAAGTGCTTCTAAAAAGTCAAGATTTCTAACAGCCCAAGTCTCAACGCCTTATGGAAATCTGATGTGCGACTAAAGAGATCTTTAATCACTCAAGCTCTGGATTCCGTCAGAAAACAATAACAAGTTTATTTGACACGACTTATTTTCAGTTAAACCAGGTTGATGAGAATTAATTTTGCTGTCATCTTTTGAGAATATAACTTGGATGTCTGTACTAAGAAATTATGAGTAAAATACTTTGTTTTACATAATACTTAGGATTAGCTCAGACTGCAGTTTGTAATATGTAGGAAATATGATTTGTTTCCACTGAATTTCATACATAAATTAAGGTGTGTGTGGAATGATGAGCCACAACTACCAGCAAAATAATTTTTGAGTGTATTTTTTTTTTTCTTTTTTTTTTTTTTTAATTCTAAATGCATGTTCTCCCCCCCCGCCAAAAAAAAAAGACATGACTTATGGTTTTTTAAAAAGTGTGTATGTATTCTTTTCCCTTGGTTTGCTCTTCTGTCTCTCTCCGCTACACAGCTTGACAGACTGTTCTAGCATTACTGATTGCAATAACACACCAACCAAAATCCATCTATAAAAGACAACCATAATACTTATTTCAAATCCTTTAACAATAGACATCCCATCTGGAGCATCTAAAGCTCTAGCATGGTCTAGCTCTAGCATAATGGAATATTGAAACACTCCATTCTGAGAAACCAGCAGTAAAATTGTTTTTGATATGTAATATACTCAACAGTTTAAAACACACTTTTTTTTTCTTTTCTTAGTTATCTTTGCTATAATTCATGAACAATAAAGAATGCCTTTGCATTCCTTTTCTTTTTCTTTTTTTGTTATCCTTTCTTACTCTATATTCTTAAATAAAAAAGCAAAAAGTACTGTAGTGGTGATGGCAGCTGTGGGTTTGATACTGCTGCAAGTTATTTTATTGATTGAGACATTTCTTTGTCTAGTTATGTGGTTACCAATGGCATATCCTATTGAACAGAATAATAACAAATATATCTGTGTCACTTTCCATCTGTTCATCAGAAAGTACTTTATGGGCATATTCTGAAGAAGGAGGAGGCACTGTTATCCTGACCTTAGTGAAAGGGGAAGTTTAGTCACAGAAAGGATATGTGATTTATTGCATAGCGGGGGAAAGTGATGCTTTACACTTACTGTCCAAGCCTGTGACCTAGCCAAAGCGCTACAGAAAGTATTTGATTTATGTGCATGGGGTGAAAGCTCAAGAAACAAGACCAGAGGATGCCAAAGCCACTCAGCAAGCAAGTTGAGGCTTTCCAAGGCTTTAGTAAATGTAATGGGTAGTCTTATCAAAAAGTTGTCTTCTATGATCTGCGAATCTCACCGGGAGTTTTGTGTACTGAAATGCTGCAAGACCCAGCTGTTCAGCTCTGAGGCCCCTCCTCTCGCATGCAGTGATTCAGGAGTCTCATATCAACCAGTGTATTGACATTATTATCAACATCTGTCTAAAATTAGAGGAATTGGGAGGAGGACATTTGGGAAATGGTCAGAATGGGACTTTTTTGGTGTTGTTAGACAACTTGAATCACTCTCATGTCAGCTAATAAAAATGTTTTTGGCAAAGCAGCTATTTAAACAATTGAAGTTCCTGTGGCTTTATTAAGTTCTGTGCCTGAAGGAGCAGCTCCTTGAGCCAAATGAGTCAGTGAGTTTGTTGCAAAGTAAAATGTTAGAATAATACGATATTTTTGTTGTATGTGTTTGCAGTAGCTGTGCAGCTTTGTTTTGTGAACGTCCTCAAGTTGGGGTTGAGTTTGAGATAGATTATATGGCCACAAGCATGTTGTCATGTCAGTGATATATGGCAGAAGAAACTCTTGACAGCTCAAAATCAGGTGACGGCAAAGAACTTGAAAAATTAAACAAATAGTTGCACATTTTTGTTTAACTTTGATAACAAAGAATTTCAGTATCATGAAACATGAACACTGTGATTTAAGTTTTGAAAGAAGTGAAACATAATTGTGACACTGCAATTTGGTGTTTGAAGTCTGGGATGAAGCCTGGCTTATAGGTGGGTCACTTTCCAATGCAAAACAATATGGAAGCCAATTTTGCGGAGTATGATACATCTACAGCAAAAGGCACATTTCCTTCATAGCTTCTGGCTGAAGAATCTGCTGAGTTAAATGAGGTAGGGAGTGGAGGCTGGGAACGATATATCAGCCAATATGGCTTGTATAAAGAAGGTGAATAGTGGCAGCTACAGCATCACCATACAGCCAGTGCTGCTGAGGATTTGGTCTCTGCATTTCTCTCTGCCTCTGTCATTTCTTAATGTGAACCAGAAATGAGTCCTATGACACAAAAAATGTAGCTGTGGTCTGAGCAGCAGTAGCACTCATTTCAGCTGTACAGAAGTACTTTCACCAGCTTTACAACTTTCCCCATGAGTGCTACGGTTTGGTTTTGCTACTCATATGGCAGAATGCCTTATTGCAAAGCCTTTTTGGCCTTCGAAAGGATCCTCTCTGGGGATGCTTGCTCTAAGTGTTTTACAGCACCTTAGGCAAACCTTTGGTTTCAAACGGGGTGGTATTGCACGGTTACCACAGAAAGCTGAAAAGAATTTCATGTGAGCACCAGCGCTGATGAGTTAACCTGTTCAGGTTCTTCGTTTCTACTGCTATAGGGGGAAACAGCAAGTATGGCACTCATTTCTCTGCAGGCTGCTTTCTTTCATCCTGAAATAAGGATGATAACTTGATGTGGATTTGCATCAATGCGAAGAGCCCCCTGAGACGATCTCCATTTTAAAATATTATGCAGTGCTTAGTAGTACAGAGGAAGATGATTTCTCTTTAAAATCTAGTCCACCCAGGAAGAATTTTCATGTATTTTCTCTTAGGAAGTGCTGATGGAGGTGTAACTGAAGAAGAGATGTCCTGCACTGTCCTCTGTATTACGGTGTGTTTTAATGGACATACTGAGAAGAACATTTTTTATGTTAAGAAGGATGGTTGCTCCAGCTTGTTAACATGGTGGTTTTCCAAGTGATTTCAGTATTTTTCATGCAATCTGCAAATACAGAAATCCTGTTAGGATTCAATTCCTAACAGTTCCTAATTCATCAATGCCTTGATGAATGAAGAAGTTGCTGCTCAGTTATGCAGGGATGATTGTCCTCCCATTCCTCAAAAATAGAAGAGCATAATGTACTACCTGGAGGAGTTTTAAATGCAGACTTTCATGTGGTTTTAAAAGTGGGAGATTTCAAATGGATATTTTTTCCTTTGAATGAATGGATAGTAGTGCATTTTTTTAGCAGCTGGCATAGAAAAAGAAATTGAGGGGAAGGAAGGTCAGTGATTAGAGAGGAATGTCTTGACCTCTATTCCAGACTTAAATGAAAAAAATACGAGAAATACTCCCTAAACTGCCAAAACCACCTGTGGATAAGCGGTGGCTGTGGTAGTTAAGCTGTCATTCATGAAAACTGAGGAAAGACAGAGGGATGGCTGTTTACTTTAAACATCTTTGGGAAAGAGGATTTCCATGACAACGCAGTTCGGTGCTAGCAGTGTATGATAACAACAAAAAAAAAATCTGCCTCAAGATATTTTGCTGAATCTCCTGACTGAGCTCCTCTGTCACCTAAATATTTTCAGTTTAGGATGTTGAGTAAGGTGTGTGTGCAAAGAGGAGAAAATGTTGGAAATCAGTTGCACTATAGCATCGGTACCTGGCTCTTGGGTTACCTAATAGCACATTAGGATCAAGAATTTTTGCTAGTGGTTTCCAATCTGATGTGGAAATGTCTGCACCAGAACGTACCCATTTGCAAAAGGTGTTAAGAAATTGCTTCACAGAGATGTGGCATTTGTGTCTCACTGCATTAAAGTTCTCAGATTAAAGGCACTCTGCAAACAACCACTGCTTTTAGAAAGTTAGCATTTGTCAGCAGTGATTCCATGGCAGTTTTGAATATATCGTGGTGATGTAT
Source organism: Rhynchotus rufescens (assembly GCA_032273925.1). NCBI lineage: Eukaryota > Metazoa > Chordata > Aves > Tinamiformes > Tinamidae > Rhynchotus > Rhynchotus rufescens. Next base: position 30,357 of record JAVCKT010020084.1, on the reverse strand, counting down.
TCTGAGAATACTGAAATGTGCAAGGAAGTCAAACTATACATAGTGCAAAGTACTCCAGTGCATATTGTCCATCCTGTATTATCTTAGCCCACTGTGTGGGAACAGCAAAAGTGGCAATTGCTGTGAACTGTGAAGGGTAATTAATTTTCTGCTGATAAATAGCTTGATGGGAAGTTTTGGTCACTATTGTGTTTTGGAAGGGCTGATAAGAGTAAGCCAAGATACAGATACTGCTAATCACGGCAAGACTTTTCATTCTGGTGTTTTGCACACTGTTGTTTACAGTGCCCTAAATGGAGGAGTTTGGGGAAAAAGAGCTCTGAGGTCCCTTCTAGACCTCAATGAGCATCTTTCATTCCCACACTGTTTGCAGGGGATGTAGTGAGAACAGGAGATTTCAGACTCTGAAATGACTAATATGTGTGTGGGCAGACTTGCTACATGTGCATAATACCTCGTTCCTTCCAAGTTATCTGAAGCTCTCTCTGTCTGCACAAACCTTTTCCCTGCAGTTCCCTTCACAATATTATCACCATTTCACCTTCACATCAGTACTAGCAACGTGGAGCATGTTAATCTGTACCATAAAGCGCTAGAAAGCTGCTCATTAGTAAGTAACACATTTAACCATCATCTAGCCATTGTCATGGTTGAACAACCAAACAGCAGAAATGTTAAGAGTTTTCACTTTTTTGGTCTGCCATTTGTTTTATTCCCTCTACTCAGGCAGAGATTTACTAGCAGTTGAAGGCTGGCTTTACTTTCTTCGCTGTAGGATGTCCTTGCAGAGCTGTGCAGCCGCTCTCCTCTGCTTCTGCCTATCAGATGGCTGCTGCACCTGACCCTGTCCTCCCCTCTCTCCTATTTCTTATTTTCTCCTCTTTCCTATCTGCTACTTTATTTTAATAGTCTGGTGTAACTAGCCAAGACCAGCAACGTGACTGTAATACAAAGGCAAATTATAAGCAGTGCTTTCAGCTTTCTGCTAGTGAAGTTTGCCAGGTCTCGCTGCAAGAGATAAGGCCATATTAACTGTCTTTAATGACATTTCCCCAAAATTGCTTTGCAAGAGAGAAAGATGCCCAAGGAGAAACAGAAGTTTCTTTCTTGATGATTCTTTTTCCCTTTACATTTTAACTTAAAGAGGTTTGAAAAACATCTTAAGATCATCTTCAGCTTTTTATTTGTCTTCCAAAGTAAGTTTTATAACCTAACTACCATTTTAAGTACAATCAAATCGATATTTTTTTTATCCTAAAAACAGTACTAAGTAATTATTTAACTGGACTGCAGCATCACGCCAACCCCAAGTTATACCACTTTGGGGGCCAGAGGCAGGGAAGCTGTCTATGTCTCACAGAATCTCCACTTGTCTCTGCAACACTCTTAGTGTTGCAAAAAAACAGCCCTACATTATGGTGCCTGTGCAAGAGTATCTTAAAGTCTGAGGACTGAGTATTTACCTGCCAAGTGGGGCCTCATTTCCTCATCAGAGCAGCAAGTGTGCCCTGTGTGAGCAGACTGTGGTGCCCAGGGTCAGATATATAGAGGTGGCTGTAGGGTGCTAGAAAGCTCCTATCTAAGTCCTTGCTCTGAAGCACAAAGTTGAACTTGGCAGTGAAGCGACCCAGCTATTGTACAGAAATATATTGTACAGAGAAGGTTATTTCCTCCTCTTATGCCACCCAAGCATTTTAGGAATCTATACCTTTGCTTTATTCGTCTTCATTGCATGTGCTTGAACATCAAAGCATTTCTGAAGCTGTTCTGTGAAAAATCTGGGAGTTTTGTCATTTTCCTTCAGGGCACCTTGAAACTTCATTTCTGGGTAAATTATTACATGCATCCAAACTCTAATTAACTGGTTAGTATTGTAACAGTGATCAAGGGCATTAAAACACTCTGGATAGGAGTCATCTCCCCCAGATTTATCAACATATTATATCATTCAACTATAACCTTATCTTAATAATGCCTTGTCTTCTTTCCCCATAAATCCCTATGCACTTCCATTTATTTGCATTTTTCCTTGGGGAAAGCCTGTGAAAGACACCATCTTGTTAACTTTTAAGTCTTTTATAGGTGAGTCATACAAATTCTTACTACCGCCTGCCTCTTTTTGCACTGACACTCACTTCTGCCTGCTGCAGCTGGAACCATAGAATCATAGAATCATAGAATGCCTAAGGTTGGAAGGGACCTCAGAGGTCATCTAGTCCAAACCCCTGCTCACACAGGGCTGCGTCCAAGCAGGTTTTAAAGATCTCCAAAGAAGGAGACTCCACGACCTCTCTGGGCAGCCTGTTCCAGGGCTCTGTCACTCTCACTGGCAAGAAGTGTTTCCTTAAGTTCCTGTGGAACTTTTGGTGCCTCAGCTTGTGGCCATTTCCTCTAGTCCTATCACTGTCCACCACTG
>JAVCKT010020084.1:0-27841 GCA_032273925.1 Rhynchotus rufescens | reverse complement strand
ACTTGCTGAGGGAGCACTCCAGCCCTTCATCCAGGTCGTTAATGAATAAGTTGAACAGGACCAGACCGAGGACCGACCCCTGGGGGACACCGATAACTACAGGTCTCCAATTGGACATGTATGTATGTGCACTTCTTTTGACTGTAGCATTATCCCCAGGTCCCTCTCTGTCCCCATTTGACTCTTATTTTGCTTGATATATTTGAGTCTTCCTTGTTTGCCTGATTCCACAGTTAAAAGGAACCTGATCCCTCTTTTGGAGTTCCAGGGGTTCCACAGTAAAAATACTTAATCATACTTTTTTTCTATTACAGGTATTTATTACACTGAGTTATTTATTAGGGCTGTATTTAGATATCATTTCTTTTGAGGAAAAAGAAAATGGCCTCTTAGGATTAAAGTATATTCAAAGTGTGTAAGTGTTTTAGTTAGTTTAAATGAGCCAGAATAAAACATTTACATGCAAATATCATGAGAATACTCTTTTCTGATAATACTACCAGCTTTATGTGTATATATATATTTGTAGGTATTTATATGTGGTTTGTCCTGTGTTGTGTCATCACCATCCTGGTGCTTAGCGGACAGCTAACTGGTACAGAATATTTTTAGGAGAAAGAATTGATAATATTTGAATATAGAACCGTTTCATTCTGTTCTTTTGAAACTCAGTGAAATAAAGTCCCTCTTCAGAAACAAAAGTTTAATTTGCTGTAATCTAAATTGTATACCATCATGCTTTTTAAAAAAGATATTTTGTTTAATTTAATGTCTGATAAAGGAATTAAGTCAAATGAATGAAACTAAATGCACCCATTTGTAAGATAAGATATTATCAGTTCAGGTAAGTAAATAAAAAAACACTTTAAATAGAGCCAGTCTTATTTCAGTCAACTCAATTTAAATTAAAATATATCAAAATCAAGCTTCAGATGCTCAGAAGCTTTAAGTTATTTCATTCAAGTCGATGGAGCCACCTAGAGATTTGACTCTGAGTATCTACTAGGATACGCAGGCCAAATTTTTGAAAGGACATATGTTAGGGGTCTGCATAATGCAAATCTAGCTTTTCACTGAAAGTTTAATGAATGGATTTTTGTTAATACAAGTTTTAAAGGGATAATGGCTACTGTTTTATTTAGGTACCACATTTTCAGGCAGGTGAAACTCCTGTCCCATAAGGTGACAGTAGTATGACGTGAACGTCCCCCACACACTGACAAACTGTATGTTAGAGTCTTTAAAAGCAATAGTTGCTCCACCATCGTTTTCTGCATTTTTCAAGGCTTGGTTGTCTTGCAGGAAAAGACACTTATTCTCTGTATTTTGTATGCCAATAATGTATGACACTGGGACACCTGAATGAATTTTTTTCACAAATAGATTAGATAAAATCAACTGCCATCTTTGTTAGTCTACTGGAGGTGAAACAGTATTTACAAAAAAAAAAAGTAATATTTTAGCTTTATGCTTTTTTTTTTTTTTTATTTGCCATTCAGTGTTATGTTGTGTTCATTTCAAATGAGAATTCTGAACCCCCTTTAAATTTTGGTAATGAGCTGTTTTCTGAATTGAGTTGTTCAGCGAAACCTTCTGCTCCGAGCCTAGGTGCCAAGGAACACTTCTGCACCAGTTCACAGCAGATGGGAGAGTGGTTTTCTGGCCTACCTAATCAAGAGGATCCTATGCCAAGACATAATTGTGCTGATTTGTGTATAGATTCCAGACTCTGTGTTTGATGTAGAGGCTGCATCTATAGAGAGGGTCAGAGTTTTGGCACCACGAGCAGGTTGGGGAATGTTTGTAGTTAGCAAACAAAAACATCCTCTGGAGAACTTGTAACCATAGCAGAAAGCTCAGGCGTTCCTTGCTTCCCCACTCACCCTCAGCCTCCAAAATGCTGTGCATACCTTACTGCTCTGCTGTCCTCCATAAGAGAAGGTCAGCATTGAGCATGACAGTGCCTTTATGTGGCGTCTGCCATCCTCGGGTGCACCCTCCTTGGAGTAGAATTAAGGACTGAAAAGGGTGAGACATGAGATGGGAAAGGCACAAGGCAGAGAAATCGCTGCATTAAAGCAATTTCAGCCATTTCGCTGTGGCTTTGGCATTTGGGCAGAAGGGCAGCACTGCAAGTTCTGCTGGATTCCCCGGAGCCATCCCCTTCAGGCTGAAGGGCCTCAGTAGATGTATCATCTTTTATCGCGTTGCCAACAGTTTAGCACTAGTCAACTGAAAAGAGAGCATCTGCAAGGGAAATGTGTTCCTCTGGCTGATTCCCTGGCCCTTACTTTTTTTCCAGTCAGGTATCATCTGACCTTGGCATAATTTTTCTTTTCAACAAGGAATTACAGGGCAATTATTTTATAGCTATTGTACCCCTAGGAATCTCATTATTTATTTATACGTATTTCAATTTATGCCTCTTTAAAATCCAAACATGCTTTTTTTTTTTTTTTTTTTATTTAAAGTGGCCCTCATTATTGTCTTCAACATACCCATTCTTTAGGTGCCATCCAGGAAAGCTTGTGAGAGCTGGTAATTTTACAGTATAGCCCGGAGTTCATCAGGTCTCTCCCAGGGGGGAATCAAGCTGGAGAGTAAAATCCACAGCCACTGAGGGAAAATACCACATTATGCTTGTCATCCAGATCTAGTGCTCAGGACGATCACTTCAGTTGCAGAGTTGCAAGAGGATAAAGTCAAGGGAGAAGCATCTGCACTGTGTGGAAACAAGTGGTGCACAGACCTGATATTCTCCCTGGTGCTAATTTGCAGATGTTGTGTGAATACAGCTCCATGGAGAAATTACCTTGATAATTCACTCTTGAGGTTCAAAAGCTATGGATAGCTATGAGAGGTACATATAATGTAAAAAAAACCCTTCAGCTTCTCCTTGCAGATGCAGCTGTTAACAAATATTCTTTGAACAGTTGTTGCTGATTGCCATGAGGAACCTGGGGATCTGTGAAGACTACTGCTTCACAACCAGCAAAATCAATGGCAAACATTCCCCCGCTGGCCGGGCTGAGCTCATTTCCCCTGTTTTCTTCTGACTCTCACTTATCTAGGGCTGGAGGCAGTTTGAGTACATCTGAGCTCTGATGGATCCTAAGTATATAGTCAATAGGCTGTCTCTGTGCAGCAACCTGCAATATGTTTACACTGGAAGGAATTTTCTTACTCGGTTGGAAGCGTGATGCCTTGGCAGTGTATCACCTAATAGTTTTCTCATTTTTAAAAATAAACCATGAGGACTGTGTTCTTCATTTCTTGTCACTTTGAATAAATATTGCCAGTTGTCAAAGAAAAAAAAAAAGGATATAAATTCTAACATCTTGATTTGTTACCATTTTGCACTTGCTTTTCTCTAGTTGCGTAAACAGAGCAGGAATTAAGTAGTGGAGATTGAGGCTTGATGTGCCAAGCTCCTAGAATACTTTGTGTCCATTATGTTTGAATTCGTTCAGCTAAGCCCAAATAAGGTTTCACTTTTCAGTATAGTTTAGGCTTCTGTCCAATCCGTCCAGATTGGCAAATTTTAGTCCAGATGGTTATGATAGATATGGTACCCTCTCTTTTAATCTTGACTAAAGAAATTTTGACAAAGGGCTGTGAATTAAGTGAGCTAAGGGTAGCAATGACTGCATGAATTTCACGTTTTTGCCTAGTCCATCTGCCAGGCTGAAAAGAGGGAATGCAAGAAAACCATTTCAGTACAAATTAGGGTGTCTGAATTGCACAAATCTAATTAGTTATCAGGGAGGGCATGTTTCTGCTATTACTACTATGGAAAAAGAAATCTTTGGGGGAAAATGGGCTTTGAGTAGTAAATCTTTCCTTTTCAGGCTTGCCATCCATTTGGAACCTTTGTCACACTTTTACATGGAAGTTTTGAACACAAATCTTTTTCTTTCTCCCTCTCTCTCTCAGAGTGCAGGCTGCATTAATTGTTGATGACATGGACAGAAACATATTCCTTGGAATCATATAATCAAAATTGAGCGTGATGAACAGCCTGTCCTATTGTTATGACTTTGATACTGTGTTTTATTTGTCAGTGAGATGACTGACTGATGATCAGGAAATCAGCATAATAATCTTAAGAATTATTGCTTATTTGTATGCAGAACTCAAACTGTTTTCTAGGGGACTTTTTGTTTGAAGCGCATTTTGGAGACTCCTTCCTTTGCTAGACTGGAAAAATCACTGAAGATCACTTTATATGGCACAGCTGAACGTTATCTTTCTATAGCCACAACTCTCCTTCACAACAACAGTTTGTGCTTTCCTCCTGTCAGTGGTAACTCTAACTTGCTGGTCCTCCTTGCTTCTTCCTGAGAAGCTGCTCTGCAGCCATCTAAACTCAGTGAAGTTCCCGCTATTTTAAGTCCAGATCCGTCCCTTCAGGGCACATCTTCACTGCCTTCTCTGGCTCAAAGATGTTGACAGGCTCTTAGTCTCATCTCCTCAGCAGGTTTTGGCTCTTAGTTCTCATCGGGACTGCTTTTGACCCCTTTTCTGCTTCTCATTGGAGGCAGAACTGTGCCATTTGATGTAATTCCTTCCATGAAGGCAGAAGTGTTGAGCGGAGGTTAGAGCACCCAGCAGCAATTTTCACCATCTTCCACACTGATGTCTCCTTTAGACCTGGTCTCTGTGTGGAGTCTCATCTGGAAGGCATTCTGAAACAGAATTTTAGCACATGATTTTAACCTGCCTTTGCAGTAGAAAATGTTATACATGCTGGTATTTAGGCATAGTTAAAAACATTTGTTCAAATGGATATTAATAATAACCTAGGAGTGCTTCAGCTGCACACTGGTCATTAGGAGAATGGAAGCAGGAAAGCAATTTACATTTTATTCTGCAGTAGTAGTTCAGCTGAAAGGCTAAAGTGCCAAAAATCATGCATGTCCAAGGTCTGCTGTCACACTTTATCAACACTGTGTTCACACAAATAAAACAAAAAGTTAGGTATACTGCAAATATGATAGGTTTTCTGGAATCTTTTTAACATACACATGCGTTCCAGTCTTCATACATATTTGCCATTGCTGGATATTTAAAATATACAATGCATTAACTTGACTATTTCAAGTTTTTGAATCCCACCCTAGTGCTTTAAGATGAAAACAAATTAAAAATATCTGCTTCCAACAGGCTGTATTTTGATAGCCCTTCGGCTGATCTCTTGGTTTTGCATAGTTGTGTCTCCTTATTAGAAAAAAATGTAAAGATTTTCTAATAGAGATTGTTTTTACTTTTGAAGATAAGAATCTTGAATCTCCATTGTCTTCTTTTTTACTCCTCAGTATGCACAAAAGATATGGAAACATAGATATTCAATAATCTTCTAAGCTGTATGCATCTATTTTTTAATAAATTGGAGATTAAGAAAGAACTTGATTTTAAGGATCCTTCTTCTGGACTGTTAGATTCTGTTAGAGATAGTCTGTATTTTCATGCCTATTAATGCAGACATTTAAAAAAGCTGAAACAAGAATAAATTGTTTAACAAGGTGGTTATTTTTCATACGTGCAGTGATTATCATTTTTTTTATTGCTATGGGAATAGCAGACAACACTACCAAGAAAGTAGTTTTGAAAATAAAATTAGGAGATAACAGGCTCTTAACTATATATTTAATCTAAAGGATTACTTTTACTTTAAAGTAATTACTATTACTTCTTTTAATACAGTCTTATTTCTCAGAATGTCATTTGTATATGATTTTATGATTTATATTGAACTCAACTTACAGAGACTTTTTTGAAATAAAGCTGATGAAAGATCTAGGGCATATAATTGTTTTTTATTGGTGCCGCATGCACATGCAATTTTTAATAATAAGGTAGTCTTTAATACGTTTAAAAATCAGTGCTTGGAAAAGCAAGTGTGGATATGAACAGGTAGGGTTTTTTTTTCAGAAGGATTTATGCACAAGCTGAAATGAATCCTCAGACCATTACAGGTTTTGTGCACTCAGAAGACCTATATTCACTGAAATATATGCCTTGTCAGACCCTCAGGCTTGAAAATTTGCCCATATGCTAATTGTCAGCCTGGCAAGTGAGTTCTGGGCCAGTAGCTCCTGGGCTACATACTAGTTTCAATGGCTACATCTATATTACTAAATGCATCAGTTGCAGAGAGATCTATTTGGCCCCCACAAATCTGATATGAGTAACTCACACCCACATTTAGAGATGCTACAAGAGCAGATTGGCCACATCTACACTATGTAACCCTCAGCCCTGCATCTCTTCTGAGCTGTGTATAATGCCCCTTGTGTTGTCTTGGGACATAATTACTATTTCCTGTGCATTTTCTTGGTTCCAAGTTTCCGAAATAGCCAGTGTGATGTTTTTGTAAGAAGAAGTGGAGAGTATGCGTCCAGTGACTTGGGACTGTGGGAGGAGAGCTTGCGTAGGACTAGAGGTGCTAAGATAACACTAGAGTGGGGAATGAGGTAAGATGGAGACACATAAATCTGATGCAGATTTCCATCATACTATCTTTAGGGGATGCTTCTTGGAGCACACTATCCCCAAGGGACATGTCCAGAAACTGACTTGAGGAGGCTGAAACAGCAAATAACAAAACAGGATGAAGTGGCAATACGTAGCCTGAGGGCAATCAAAAGGGATTTTAAGGAATTGGGTCAGACGATCAGGAACTTGGGCACGCAGGTCATTTTCTCTTCCATTTTCCCCGATGCTGGCAGCAATATGGAAAGAAGCAGGAGGATACAGTCCATCAACAAATGGCTCCACGGCTGGTGAAACCACAGCTTTGGTTTCTTTGGCAACAGGAAGCCTTGCATGGCACCAGGCATGATGGCATCTAATTGGATCCATCTTTCTCAAAGATGAAGAGGGTCCTGGGTCATGATCTAGCAGGACTCATTGAGAATGATTTACACTAGATTCGAGGGAGGAGAGGGGTATCATTGGGGAAGCAGGTGATGAGGAAGGTGATGGCCTGTCGTGCTACTCATAGCAGCCTAACTCAAGAGCCTGTGAAGGGTACCCAAACCCTGGAGAGGCTAATGGCACAATATAAGAATTTCTGAAGGCTCACTCAGTCAAGTTGTAGCTGCCACTGCTAGAATGAGAGGCACATTGAGAGCCCAACTAAAATGCCTCTATGTAAACACATGCAGCATAAGGAATAAAGAAGGGGAAGTGGAGATGTGTGTGTGATTGCAGGGCCGTGATCTCATTGCAATTTCTGAGACATGGTGGGACAGCTCTCATGACTAGAATGTGGCCATGGAGGGCTTTAGGCTTTTCAGAAAGGACAGGACATGAAGGTGAGGTGTCAGAGTTGAGGTGACTCTCACTTTATGTGAGAGAGCAGCTTGCATGTATGGAGCTCAGCATAGGGGAGGACAAAGGGTAAGTCGGAGAGCCTGTAGGTGAGGGCCAACAGTGGTGACACCATTGAGGGAGTTCACTATAGCCCTCCTGACCAGGAAGAGGGAGGGAATGAGGCCTTCTACAGGCAGCTGCAAGAAGCCTCACGATCACAGGTATTGGTCCTTATGGGGGACTTCAACCACCCTAATGTCTGCTGGGATAATCACACAGTTAGGGACAGTCCAGGGGGTTCCTGCAGAACATTGCAGACAATTTCTTGATGCACATGTTTGGTAAGCCAACAAGGGGAGGTGTGCTGCTAGACCTGATGCTAACAAATAGAGATGGTCTAGTTGGAAATGTGAGAGTTTTGGGCAGTCTTTGCTGCAGCGACTATGAGATGTTGGAATTCATGATCCTGCATGGAGGAAGATGGGCAAGAAGTAGAATTGCAGCCTTGGACTTTGGAAGAGCTAACTTTGACTTCTTCAAGGAGCTCCTTGGTGGAATCTCCTGGGCCAGGGTCCTAGAAGGAAAGGGGGTCCAGGAGAGTTGGGTTATATTCAAACATCACTTTCTCCAAGCTCATAATCAGTGCATTCCTACAAGAAAGAAGTCCAGCAAGCTGGGCAGGTGACCTACGTGCATGGGCAAGGAGCTTTTGGGTAAATTTAAAGAAAAAAAGAGCCTATACATAATGTGGAAGAAGGGCCAGAATTAGAGTAAGCAAGAGACATCTGGGACAATAGGAAGGGCTTCTATAAATACATCATCAGCAACAAGAAGACTAGGGAAAATGTTAGCCCGCTGCTGAATGGGGAGGGTGCCTTGGTGATGGAGGATGCAGAGAAGGCAGAGTTACTAAAGGCCTTCTTTGCTTCAGTCTTTGCTGGTAAGCCTGGTCTCCATGAACTACAGAGTCTGGACACAAGAGAGATAACTGGGAGAGAAGATTTTCTGCTGGTTGAGGAAGATTGGGTTAGGGATTATTTAGGCAAACTGGCCACCTATAAATCTATGGGCCCAAATGGGATGCACCTGTGGTTGCTGAGGGAACTGGCAGACATTATTGCTCAGCCCCTCTCCATCATTCTTTGGGAGAGGAGGTCCCAGAGGACTGGAATAAGTCATTGTCACTCTAGTCTTCAAAAAGGGCAAGAGGAAAAAATCGGGAAACTACAAGCTGGTGAGCCTCACCTCCTTCCCTGGAAAGGTGATGGAACAGCTCATCCTAGAGACCATCTCTAGGCATGCCAATGAAAAGAAGGTGATGAGAGTGATGAGGAGTATTCAGGATGGATTCACCAAAAGGAAGTCATGTTTGACGAACCTGATAGCTTTCTACGTTGTGATGACTGTGAGGTGGATTGAGACAGACTGAGGTGGATTGAGAACTGTCTGGATGGCAGAGCTCAGAGGGTGGTGATAAATGGGACCAAGTCCAGTTGGAAGCCTGTGGCCAGTGGTATCCCCCAGGGGTCAGTACTGGGCCTGGTGCTGTTCTACTTGTTCATCAACTACTTGAATGAGGCATAGAGTGCATCCTGAGCAAGTCTGCGGATGATACCAAGCTGGGTGGAGTGGCTGACACTCCAGAGGGCTGTGCTGCCATTCAGAGGGACTTGGACAGGCCAGAGAATTGGGCGGAGAGGAACCTCCTGAGGTTCAACAAGGACAAGTGCAGGGTCCTGCACCTGGGGAGGAATAACCCCAGGCATCAATACAGATTAGATTTCCTGCTCCACGGAAAAGGAATTGGGAGTCCCGGTTGACACTAAGTTAACCATGACTCAGCAGTGTGCCCTTGTGACCAAGAAGGCCAATGGGATCCTGGCTGCATCAGGAGTGATGTTGCCAGCAGTCTGAGGAAGGGGATCCTGCCCCTCTCCTTGGCTCCAATGAGGCCACACCTGGAGTATTGGGTGCAGTTCTGGGCTCCCCTGTACAAGAGGGCCACGGAACTTCTAGAGAGGGTCCGACGTAGAGCAACAGAGATGATTACGGGACTGAATCATGAACCTTATGAGGAAAGACTAAGTGAGCTGGGCCTGTTTAGCCTAGAGAAGACTGAGATCTGATCAATATGTATAAGTACGTGAGGGGAGAATGTAGGGAGGAGGGGGCCAAACTCTTCTTGGTCGTGGCCAGTGATAGGAGGAGGGTAATGGGTACAAATTAAAACACAGGAAGTTCCATCTCCCTGTGAGAAAGAACTTTCTTGTGAGGATGACAGAGCCCCGGAACAGGTTGCACAGAGAGGTTGTAGAGTCTCCCTCTCTGGAGGTCTTCAAAACCAGCCTGGATGCAACTCTGTGCCATGTGCTGTAGATGTCCCTGCTGGAGTTCACGGGACTAGATCTCTAGGGGTCCCTCCAACCTTAACCATTCTGTGATTCAATGATTCTCTTAACCATCGGAAGTCTGGTACTTTTATTTATCTGTCTAGGCAAGGCAGTGCTGGCCCAGTGCAAAAGACGTGTACAGAGAAGCTGCTCCCTGCGAAGGCAGGAGAGAAAGTGTACAATGAACATAGGACATTCAATATCTATACTTTTAGATAATGGAAAGACTGACATAAAAGTATGTGTAACATTAACTTAAATTTGTTTTATGCACATGTCTGCTTAGAATTATTGAGCTAACTAAGCTAGTTCTTTTGCTTTTATCTCTGATCAAAACACAACTTCTCTAATGTAAGGAGTGCACGGTTGACAGTTGGGCATCACTTTATAGTCTTGTGTGCTAAGTTGAATGGATGTGCTTAATGAAAAAGGCGGAAAATTTTCCTTCAAAGCAGTTCTTGTGAAAACATTGGGATTTTGTCCAAAACCTTTTTGAGGAAAGCATCTGCTTTCTCAAGCATATGATGACTTAATAAAGAAAACAAAGACAGAGAAATACCTGAATATTGGAGCCTATCGTTCCAAAGCAGCATTGTTTGTGCTGCAGACTGGCTGTAGTTGGGGTGTTTCACATTCTCTGAGCCCTTTGTGAGCTATATTCCCCAGTCAAAATGTGGTATGGTCTGAGAATCTACCATGCTGTGCAGGATCAATTCTTGTTTAAGGATAAGTTTCAGTATCAGATGACACTGCTGGTGTAGAGTGTACTTGGTTGCTCTAAGTCCACAAGGTCTAGTCAGCTCACATGTTGTTAAGATTTTAATCACCTACGATGCATAATGTAATACCACCGCTTTGTAATGAGACTTGGCCCTGGGCAAGACTATGACTTCTTGCCAGTGTAACTTTGTCGCTGTGAAGTGTGATAACGTGTGATTTGTGGCACAGCTCTGGCAGCCACAAATGCACACACAATTGCACTGGCAAACCTTGCTTTTGGAGTAAACTGGCCTGGCAAGAAGGCAACTTGGCCCTGGTGCAACTTGTGTCCCCAGGAGAAAGCCCTCATTAGTTTGGTAGAGCAGCAGAGCCATATGGAGAGACCTGCCAATTGCAGGCACTGCGTTACTAATTCTTTCTCTGCCCACTACTTGCACACGATTTGTGTTTTTAATGAGAAGGTGCTCTGCAGTATGGCTCTTATTGTTCTGCCATACTGCCTTTTGCTTGGGGTTAGGGTGGTGGTGCTGAAGAGCTGGCTGTGACTGTGGGAAAGGCACCGCAAGGGTGCCTGCCTTGTGCTGGTGGTAGGAGATGGCCCACGTGCCGCTGTGCTCCCCCCTTGTTCTCACCCTGACCTCTCCCTGCTCTCTGACAGACCCTGGCTGAGTGCTCAGGAGAAAAACTCAGATTTCCACCTGGCGTTGGAGAGGGCATTTACCCCTGGGGAATTCACTGCTGGCTTTCTGTAATTCTGAGAGTCAAGGGTGAAGTATGTCAACATCTCCCTTCCTTTTCAGCTTGCGTAAGCATTTATGCTTGTATAGAGGGAGTTCAAAACCGCTATTAAATATCCAATGGCATGGAGCAAGGGCCACAGAACTCAGCTCAGGATGTGGAAATTGCTTCTTGTAGAAGAAAACAGCTTTATTTAATTTAAAGACTCAAACCAGCAACTATGGTTGCCTCCTTCACCCAGCCTCAGTCCAAGGAATCTGTGTTTTACAGCACCAGTACCAGCCAGTACAGGAACCAGAGATATTTAGAATGGAGGCAGGAACCTTAAAAACAACAACTTGGTTGCTCTAATTTACAGTCTGCTCATGCGTTTTTCCCTCAACAATATCCCTGACAGGTCCCATACACTGTGTACAGCTGGCTACGTTGGTTCTGTGCCAAATGAGAATTTCCTGGTATGAAAAGAATCCTCAGTTGTCTATTTTGCATCCTTTTTGGGCTTTCAGAATAGTACAAATCATGTTTAACTGGGCCGTAGAGCAAGCACTGAATATCTTGAAGCAAACCCATAAATAAGAAAGTGAAAGCTGTGTGTTATTGTCTGCAAAATGCAAACTGAATTGTCTTGCATTCCCCAAATTACTCTTTTATTGAGTCATACTGAAATGATGACTATTTCTGAATTGGGTGTTAACAAGTATTTTTTCCTGGGCTATCTAGTGGTAGTGTTAAGGCTGCCAGTCATGCATGCTTAACGTAATTTTCTCAGTGGAAGAGCAGGAGCAGACTCTTCTCCTGCAACACTGTAAATTCAGGGAAACTTCATTTGCTGGAGCAGAATCACTTCACTCTGTATTTATGCTGGTTCAACTGTAGTCATCATCTGGCCTCTCATATATAATAAATCCTGCTATTTAGTCGCTCATGGAGAATTAGAATAGAGGAACACAGGATCTATATCTGTACAGATTCTACCCAATGGACAAAACTTAAAATCCCCCAAAATGTAGAACTGACCAAGAGTTTCACTCATTTCTTCCTAAAACCTTCCAACAGCTGAGCTGGAAAAAAAAAATGAAACTGATTGATTTGCAGGCATAGTTTTTCAGATGACATAGGAGGTCCAGCACCACTTCATAGTTGCATTTTGTTTTTCCATCATATTCTGATGCCATCTCAGGGAAAAGGTGCTTCTTTCCTGAATGGAGAAAGTGGCACTGCCAGTTACCATATTTGCAGCTTGGCGAATTGCATCCAGGCTGCCAGGCTGGCAGCTACCCTAATGAAACTAATTGGTGGTTCATCTGCAGAGTGGAGAATCCTGTGATCAGAGATTTTGCCTTTGAATATTGACTTTAAAGTGGCAAGCCTCAGCATGCAGTTTTTAGATGACCCTTCTGCTTTATTAAGTGCTTTTTTGGTTGGCTATGCTATGTGATCATTACTGTCTTGTAGCCACTGTGTGATCCTGTATATGCTGCCCTGATATTGGGAAAGACCATATTTTATGGGAGAATGATGTGCTATCCAGGCTCAGCCAGCTTTACCAATGAGCTTGTTCTGCTGTTCATGTTATATCGTGTGGGAGTCTATGGCACACCTGCTGCTGGATCATGAAATGTAAGAGCAACAAGCTCAGACATCCCAAAATTTAAATATTTTGGTTAAAAAGTCAAATGCCACTTACCGATCACTTGACGTTGCCAATGCAAGTGTCAGCTCAGACGTACCACAGCTCTGCTTCTTGCTAAGCGCCTCAGAAAATGCCTGATGATCCATGCCAAATTACCAGGACTGATGCCATCCAAGTGGCAACTGGGATATTCTGTCTTCCATGTGTCCACTTGACCAGACCTGCTTAAATGTTATATATCCTGTCATTACCATTAGATAGATCAGCCAAGGGAAAGCAGAACACTTCTTTTTCCACCCTGTTTTGCATCAGACTCTCTTTAGAAATGCCTTGGGGCTAGGCTGGCCCATTCTGCTTCAGAGTGGAATTACAGAGGTGCTGCTGGAAGGCCCTGTTGCCTGTCCTGGATACGTCCAAAATGGCCAGAGGAATCTTTGATTCATATTTCTCAATTTTCAGTAGTATCTGAAAGACTGTTGTTATTGCAAGTAGAGAGGAAGCTTCACAGAAATGATACCAAGGGAGCAGTAATGGAGAAAAGAAGGGGTCAGAATGCACTTGGAAGGTGGAAAAAACATCTCTTAGTTGGATTCCTGTAACAACTTCCTTCCTTTAAGGTCTTCATTCCTTCATCTGTCTCTTCAGAACTCCCTCAGCTGGCACAGCATCTGAAACTGTGCACTGCTAGGTAATAAAACCTTTTTCTGGCAAGTTGTGCTGTGGAATCCTGAATGTTTCCATCTGTGTTGGTTGGTGTGACAGGGTGCAATAGGCTTGTTTATAATGACCATTGGAGGCTAATGCACTAACAGGATATGCCTGGCAAGTCCGGAGACCTGCCATTGGTATCGCAGGGTGATGTAAAACTAACAAAGTTTTTGCACTACCTGGGAAAAAGATTAATATTATTGGAAGGCTATTTAGGATTATAGTGATCTGTGCTGATTCAAATTAAAGATGCAAACCTCATTCAGATTTCCATGTGTCTTAATCAGGATGCTGTTCCTATTCCCATGTGTTTCAGTCTCTGTTGTGAAAGCTGTTGTGCATTTTTTTTTTTCTAGAGGGTATTGTATTATCTTCACCTTGTCCATGAACCTTCATCTCCCAGTCTACTGTGCATGTCTTGTCTACAGACTACAGCATTGAACTCAGCTTAACACAGTGAATGTTGTGATTTATAGAAAACTGAACAGTCTGGACAGGACAGGATTGGAAAACTGCCCACACGACATAATATTTTGGACAATTCCCTCAGATCTGAGAGACCAGTGCTGAAATACCTGGTTTGAATTGAGCAGACTGTGCAGTGGAGTCTCGTCGTTCATTTCCTAATGTATCCTTAATACTCTAAGTGCTGAGCTGTTGTGGAAAACATTGAAATCCCTGTTTTTACCTTAGTGCAGAACGGGGAGGAAGATAAATCACCTTTCCATAAAGTGAAAGAGTTTTCCTAACAGCACTGCACTGATCTTGCAGCAGACAAGTGTAGTAACGTTGTTTCCTAGTTAGCTCCAGCACTCAGGTCCCTGAAGATTTCGAACATCTCTCTATCTAAACTAAATTTGACTAGCATATTCCTTCCTTTGTAATTCCAGCTTGAGGCAGTTTTGGTGGTGTGACTTTTCCATTGATTATGTCAGCAAAAAATGTTACCCGTGTGTGTGGACTGTGCATATGCGTCGATCAACGCAGAACAGGAGACATGCACAGCACTTTTCTTCCCATATATGTGCATGTATACATGCAATGCATTATATAGGAACAAAAATAACCAAATAGAAACAAAAGAAGAAAACCTGCAGAGGTATCAAGCAATGAAAGAACATACATGTGTGCAGCGATGCTTCTTACATTAATCTAACGACATGAAATTTTTTGCTGCAGTCTTCTCCCTCATTTTGTGTGCTAAGTGGATAATGTTACCAGCTGGTGACAGGAGGGCATTTTTTCATCATAAACCAATATGCATTTAGTTTTAGGCCACCTTGTGTTTTTACAAGATAGAGTTTTTCTTTTCAGAAGACTATTTGAGAGTGAAATGGAATAAGGATGTTTTAATAGTACATGACGTATGTGGGTGGCTTTGCTTGCTGTGCTGTAGGAGATGCTGCACCTTCAATTTAACAGACAATGCTACGCTTCAGTAGACCATTATATTACTGCACAATTTCTAACATAGCCGTCATATAGAAATTGTATTGCTTCATTATACAACTATGGTTAATTAAACCCAGATATCAGCCCAAGCTCATACAATAGCTGTGTGTGGGTAAAGGAGAAGCAGTGATTTAAAAAATGTGTGTTCTAAAGAGGGGGACAGTTAGAGGCAGAGCACTGAAAGTAGAAGAGCAATTGCACAGCGATTGCCAGTGCTTCAGCTCAACCTGTGCTGTACCCTCTGCAGTCGTGCCGAGTAATTAGGGGAGCTGTTAATTTTTTGTAGAAAAAGACACACTTTACCACATGGAACTAAAGAGGGCTAGCACAAGGGAAGCATACCTGACAGTTTTTAAGATAGATGTGCAGCAATAGTTTACTTAATGTCTCTGCAGTGCCAGGTGTAATAGAGCTGTAGGTTTAACATGTCTGTTTTAAAAAATACATATATCCTCTATGCTATGCTCTATGCTTCTGTCCTGTGCCAGCTGGCTTTTAATGCACAGTTGAAAACAATAAAGTACAGATAGTTGTACTTGAAAGAAAAGCTGCTATTCAGAGTAAAGTTGTATAGGGCTATGAAAGTTCTTGGATGGGTCTTTGGTCAAATTTCAGGGTGGCAGAAGACACCACAGCAATAGGACCTGTCAGTGAGCAAGTCACCACTGAACTGTGTCTTCTGTGGACCTTTGTGGAAAATCAGAGTCCCAGGGTGTTGCTCAATATGGAGTTGCCTGGTCTAAATCATTGCAAGACTATCATTTGAGTTTTCCTTTATTTAACTCATTCAGTTCCAGTTCTTGAGTTTCAGGGAAAGTTGGCCCTTTTAGGTTGCAGTGAAGAACTTTATATGCTTCTATTGATGCCTGATGGCCATAAACCTACAAAGGCAGAGTTTGTTTTGCCACTGGTCTGCTCCTTAATACCTAATGGCTTGTTTCTATTGAAAAGAAATCCAAAGAAGCCCCAAAGGCAGAGATGATTTTGGGGGAAAAAACATTAGTGCACTGAACTACTTACTGAAAGGAATCATATTGGTTGAATTATAAAACATAGCAAGCGTAGCTGTAATGCAGCAGTTAACATTAAAGTACATTTATTTATGGCAAGCACTTCCAAGTCAGATCTACCAAATCTTCAATTATTCGACATGTCTCAGTATTTTATCAAACTATCTACAATTTAATTGCAAGTTCTATGATAATTTTTTTTTCAGTTCTGTCCAGACTCTGATAATCTCAAATTACCTGAATTCTGGGCTAAGTGCTTTTATAGAGCCCATATTAATGAGCTCAAATATCATGCTCAAATCTCTACAAACCTGAAAGTGGCAGCGTTCAAGTTCAGATCACGTCCTAAAATTCAGGGTTTTGGAGTATTGGCAAAAAAATAAGCATTTTTGAGGTTATTTGAATTGCAGTAACATTTTTTTTTGATGTCTTTCAGTTTTCGTTTTTGTCTGTCTATAGCTCTTTTTTTTTTTTTTTTCCTCCAGGGTTAAAAAGTTAGGAATACAGTTGATTAGGAGCATAAAACAGAGGCAGCTTCTTTACATATCTCTCATGTGTGCTTTTTGGCTCCTCCGCTGACTAGTCCACCATTGGAAATGAAGCAGTCAGCGATTCTGCATTGATGGCCACAATTCCTGGCATTTTTGTTTCCCCTGTTGAAAATTGTTGTATCAGCACAGAGTACAAAAGGGATCAAATTGTGCTTCATCTTTATCTTAGAGCCACCTGGCACTCAGTGGAAACATCCTGCTCCTGTTTGCCTTCCAGGTCTTTGATCTGCTTGCAGAGCCTCAGCCGCTGCCATGGGGGCTTACCTCCCTGCTAGCTCAGCACTGCAAAAAGTATATTTGAACTGCAAGCTAGTCTCAAAGATGCCCAACAGGGTTTTTTGTTCTGTTCCATCTTCTTCCCCAAGCCTGATGTGAGTCATCTAGGCATATCCCCAGTATCACCTACTCCAAATATTGACAATCCAAGAGGCAACGCCTTGTCCCTATCTCCTGTCTAGGAAAGACCATGGGTTACTTTAAAGTTGCAAGGTTTACTTTAAGCACAGGGAGCTTACCTAGCATCTACCATTGTCAGGAAAAGCCGAGATTTCTGTGTTATTCCATGACCTAGTCTCCACAAGTCCCAGTTATTGTGAGGGTTGGTAATGGAACCATCTCTGTCCATCTTCCTTTGGACATCTCACCATGTGGCCCTGTCATCAACTGCATGGCTGCAAAAGGCACCAGCCTCATTCTTTGCAACTTGTTTGCACCCATACTCTTCAGGGCTCCTGCCCCTTGGAAGCACCGGGACTGAGGAGCATGCAGTGTCACTGGGACCCTACAGGGTCTTGGCTCATGCCTCTCTCAAAAGTGCTCTTGTCATGTTCTCACCAAGAGGCAAAAAAAAGAAGTCAGAGGAGGAAGAGCAAAGCAGAGAAATGAGATTTGGTTTTATTCTCAGGTCAGGCATCAGGTTGTAGGCTGGCGTGAGGGTTGTCTTGGTGGCATACATGCAGGCACATGCACACAAAGGCTGCCATACTGCATGATCCTCCTTCAGATCCTGTCCTCAACTCTTTAATATTTGATAGCTGTTTGGTAGTCAGCAGAGAAAAGCTGAGCTTTTTTGTTATGTAACTCCCATTATAACTCTAGATTGATAAAACATAAATTGTGTTTCTCATCCCAAGGAATAAATTGTATCTCTGACTTTTTTGAATCCAAGTACTAGCCTTTGATGTCTGTGCTCAGCCACCACTGCAGTTTGAATCTCTGGTGGTGAGTACTGCATAAAATAAATATATTCCTCATCCTGCTGATTAAGAAGATGCCAAATGACTTCAAGTTAGGGTTGAAAATTGTTTTCTACTCCATAACCAGATAACTGCCATTAAGTTTATTATTGCCTTTTTTGGATCTTCAAACCCAATTGCAGTGAGGAGATTACTCCATTCCCATTTATTCTCCAGCCTTCCCCCTGCACATACGTTTTCCCGCTTGCTTGCACTTACTGCAGTGCAACAGAGGAATTAAACAGATTCATCTTTCCCTTTTGCCTTGATGCTTTAGTGCATTTCAAAATAAAATATGATTCTGATAAATTGCATCCTGAAGAAATAAGAAACCAGAGACTTGAGAGGAGGCTTTAAGTTTTAGAAAAAATTGAGAGTCCAAAGCAGAAGGCAAACACAAAGTAATTCAAAAGCTTATGACTTCCTCTGCTTCTATGCAGTTGAGATTCTGTCCTGGATCTCTCCTTTATCCATCCGCTTAAAGAAAATCTCTGACAAGTATTATTCTGTATGTTAGTACCACACTAAATTCAAGACTTAAACTTTACAATGTGCGGGAGATGCCTAGCATGACCTTCCTTCTTAGGTAACTTTCTTTCTTTATCTTTGAGAAATATTGCCCCAAAGGCATGCTTCAGTTCAGCTTTTCATTTCATTTGATGTTGAAGCCACTTCTGTGACTTCATGTATTGTTAAGTTGGTATACTGAACTGCAGGTGATAAACGCTGTATTTTATTCTACCTGAATCCCCCTGGTTTATCATAAGTTTCCAGACTTTCTTCCTCCCTCCTGAAAACAAACTTAGTATTTGTGAAAAGTAGCTAACTTTTAGTGTTGGGAATGGAAAGCGTCTGTTCATCCACTCAACAGGCACAGGACACCAGCAAAGCCTGCTTCCCAGCGCTGCCCATCCACAGTACCTCAACTGTGCTCCAGAGAAATGGCCTTGGAGAGAGGAGAAAATAATTCAGATTTCATGGCCATTTAATGCCTGGCAGTTTTCGTGATGTGGCCACCTGTCCAGTGTGAACTGAACTGAGACCATCAATTCATTTCATATAGACCAATGAGCAGCCATTACGTGCGCTAATGGCTTTTAGTCATTACTGATGTGGACTGGAGTTGAACCCTTTATGGTCTTTGTGTCTGAGGCTAATGGATAAACGTGGCAACCAGTTTTCAGCTTACCCAATTTAAAAATTCTGCTCTGTCAGCATCTGCTTGCCTTTTGCAGATCTGCTAGGTTGATCTGCTGTATACCAAAACCCACTTTCAATTTACAGCTCTCCAAAGAGCCATGAAAAGGTATTATTTTGAAAAACTATTAGAACAATTGAAAAGGATATAAAGTGATATGTATTAAGCAAGTTAATGTCTTTGTTTTGACTTGGAGAAGGATGTAATTTTGTAAAATAAAAATGCAATATTATTTTAAGGTGAGACTGTAGAGGTTGCAAAGATATACTTTATTAATAAGCATGAATTCAAACAAACCTCTTTTTTGTTTTCATAAGGAAAACATTCACTTCTATAGCCTCTGTTTTCAGATGCCAAAGTAATTTTTAGAATAACTTAAGTTTTACAAACTGCGGTAATATATTTTGCATGTTTTACAGAATGCGTAAAAAGTGTGTGACTTGAAGAGAAGTGAATCAGCTACCAATTCCTATACAGTTTCTAATACACAGGGGAGCATCTGATTTGTCAGTTCCTTCAAATACCTCCAACATCAGAAAAATAAAGCCTGAAAGATGGAAGTGGCCTGTGGGTGTGATTTCTGAGCTTTCTCATTAGAACAGGCTGGCAAACCCCTTTGTTTCTTGCTGCTAAACTTTTTAAGACCAGAGAATGAATATTTTAGCAGAGTGGCAGCATTTGCAAAGTGACAAGTATGAGCAGTTTGCCAAACACCTATTTAAATCAAGTAGGTAATAATGCAGTAGCATTTTGTCATTTCTTGGAGTGGGTGATGTTTTTGGCATAAAAACTCGGAAGAAAAGCCCCATCTGGGATCTTGGCCACCTTGGAACAGATATGATAAACATTTGTAAGTTAGAACATAGATTTGGTTATAAAAACAAGGTGGATATCAGAAGATTTAAATTCTGAAGAAATATGAAGCATACAGATGTGGCAAAAGCTCTGAGCAACAGTGAAAAGCAGAGTGACTTCAAATATATGAAGACCATGAAGAGACTGGTGTTACAGTAAAATGTAGCTGTGAGTATATGAAGAGATGTCTGAGGTATGAAAGGAGAATTTTGTAGCAAAGTATTAAAACTTTTTTTTTAGACAAACTCAGAATCTTTGTCACTCCTTTGAGTTATATCTAGGCCTCTAATAAATGATACTATCTTTCCATACAAACCTTGTCTTTCATAGGAAGATTTACATGCACATGTGACATGAAATCCATTAAGCAGATCTAATTAGACATCCATGCCACACTGTCCCTGAATTAATGAAATGCATTCCAGCCTAAAGGAAATCTCAGAGGAGCACCTCAACAGGAACAATGCCTGATAAGTTATCTTGGGTTTCCTCCTTTCCCTCTTGTAATGAAAATGTCCAGGCAGCCGGAATTAATATAAAATTGTGAATAGCAAATAGAGAATCCCAGAACACTAAAAGTGAAAAGAAAGAGGGACTCGGGGGCCTATGACAAAGTAACTGAAAGACTCAAAAATGATCTCTCACCATCTCACCAAAAATGTTTGAGTTTGATGCTTTCAGACTTCATAAAAACCATCCTCACTGTTTATTTGTTTTCTGTTTCTTGATATGTAACATTATAATATAGTAAACAGAACTAATTTAGCAATTTAATCAGGAGTAGTTGCATTGCATCTCATTTTAAGATGATTTTTTTCTCCCTCTATAACATACCTATATAGATACAGATATATGTATAGCTTTTTATAGAAATCCTCCTCCTACGCCATGTAGGAAACGAGTGTCGAAGCAGATAATAAAAACAGACACCACTTCCTGCTGAAAATGAAATCATGAAAGGAGGGACAGGCAGGAGAAAACGCATGCAGCATTAAAATAAATAAATAAATAAAATAAGAAAGAATAGCTTGAAAGACTCTCCAAAAATAGGGTAGTGAGGAAGCAAGATGGCATGAAACAACCTCCCCTGCCTTTCAGGGGCAGACCCTGCTTGCACCCTGTGGCTCCTATTGCTGGGAAGTACCACCCGGGAGGGTATCCAGGGCCTCCCTGCCCCTATTCCAGGTGCTCATGGCAGCATAGCGACATGGAGCCTCTCCAAACGCTCCTAGACCCTGTGACAGACCTACTGTCCTGGTGCACTGGGAGCACGAGCGGCTTGGGAGTTAATGAGGTGACACCTCCTCCCCTCCATGACATGGGAGAAAATGCTCATTATGGATTCTTGTTTTAAACAGTAATTAAAAACAGCCAGAGAGGAAATTAAAGTGAGTTTTATGCCTGTGATGTTTACTTCAGGTTGTTCATCCTGCTTTGGTGGGTTAAGTTGGGTTTAAAGGGGTAAATCCTGGGAAAGCTGAAGGGAGGAGCCCTACTAGAGCAATGCACTCCTTGCCCCATGCAACCACATCTATATGGTTTGCAAGGATGGCCTTAAGTGAGAAGCATCTACAGCTTTGCATAACCCTACTTCCTAGTCCATCGAGCTCCCAGCTATGGCTGGTTCTACAGCATGCACATTTGCTTGATGTCATATTTTAGGAAAGGAGTGTTCCCTAGAAAACAATTCAGAACTCATTAACAAAACTTACAGAAAAAAGTCCCCTTGCCATGATTACTTTTTAATATAAAGAAGCCTCATCTGCCTTAGCATCTGCAAATAAGCAGCGTTTTTTAAAGATTTCACTCCCTCATAAAATTTGTTGCAGATAATTCCTGCTTGTTAATTATTCTGGCCAAGTTCTTCCTTCCTCATTCGAGCCACAACACACCCTGCAAGGTAGCTTTAGTCAACAAGCAGAAAAGAAGCAGTGTCAGCCCTTCTAGCTATTCCGTTGCTTTTGGCTGACAGCTTAAATTAAAATATTTTACTTAGCTGACTTTCATTAAGAAGAAAGAGCAATTAGTGTTTGGGTGGAAGGGAGGAGAAAAAAATAGCAGGCTCCAAATAGGGCCCTCCCAAACACTTTGAGCAAGAACTGGTGACGTGCACAGCCTAAACAGCCCCATCACCTGCCCGTCAGTCCTGTAGCTGATGGAGCAGCAATTAGAGGAGGTAGAACCGTGCTGCGAGACGCCAGCTGCCCCTGCACTCCGGGTGTGCACTGCAATCAGCAGGGGTAGCGAGACATAGAATGCTTAAGGTTGGAAGGGACCTCAGAGGTCAACTTGTCCAACCGCCCTGCTCACACAGGGTCACCCAAAGCACGTGGCACAGGGCTGCATCCAAGCAGGTTTTAAAGATCTCCAAAGAAGGAGACTCCACAACCTCTCTGGGCAGCCTGTTCCAGGGCTCTGTCACCCTTACAGTCAAGAAGTGTTTTCTCAAGTTCCTGTGGAACTTTTGGTGCCTCAGCTTGTGGTCCTTTCCTCTAGTCCTGTCACTGGCCACCACTGAAAAGAGGCCGGCCTCCTCCTCCTCACTGCCTCCCTTGAGGTATTTATACACACGTTTGTTATACACATGTATATTATACACATGTATGTTATACATACATGTTTCTGACAAGCAAAATAACCAAGCCTAGGGAATGTTCATCTTTAGGGACTCACTGTATTTTCTTGTGGGAGAGGGCAGAGAAGGGAGGAGAGCTTGCTTTACAGTGTTCGCCAAAACATCTAAGGCTCCCTTTCCCTGATCCCTCAAAGCATTCAGATTGAGGTAAAGCAGCTAGCTCTAAGATCTTGCAACATGAACAGTCCCTAGCCAAGGAGGTTTCTTTTAGAAAACTAATTTTCTGCTGAAAGGGAGTGAAATTGCTTCACACTTTCAAAAATAATCTGTAGAGCAGAAGGCCTAGTGCACTCCATTGGTTGCACTGTACAATGCTACTTAAATATTTTTACTGTCAAACCAAAGGACTAATTTAGGCTTGGCACAAAATGAATCAAAGAGGTTTATAAATAATTGCCTTGCAGATAAGTCACAGAAAATCTTGCATCTGTTTCTTTGTTAGTATTTCTGTAGTATAGTCATTTTAGGAAAGACTGAAACTAGCTGATGTAGATTTTTCCAAAAATTTTGCACTGGGCAATTGCTAATTGGTAGCTTCAGAGCAATACATGGAGGAATTGTGACTTGAAGACATTCATGTTGTCTGAGGGGCATCCAGTGCCTGTGATTCATAGTCCCAGTTTTCCCTGAATCTGGAGACTGTGAATATGCTTTTTGATGGAAAAGTAGCCCTGGCATTAGAGAATAAAGCACACAGCTTGTCCACTCTTCACTCCCCACCTGCATGGCATCATAGCAGAAGCCCTTTGAGCCTTCCTTGAGCCACAATAAATGCACATACTGCAAATATGCACTGACATGGCCAGTACATTTTTTCAAGAGTAAAAGAGAGGACTATAGATAACAGATACAAGGTGGCCCCGAGTGGAGTGAAGGGAATAAAATGGGCCTGAAACAGGATGGAGCGTGGAGAACCATCAGCAACTGCACCAAACTGTTGGCTCTGCCCTTGGGTGGTTTCTGACCTCTCTGCAGAGAGTCTCTCATAAATACAGAACTGCCACTGAACGCTTGGAGAGAGCAGCTAACACGAAGTCTTTATAAACCTGTTCTGTGGAGTTGTAGGAAGGCCAGCAGTAAAACTACCAGAATAATAGAGATAGCAGAAATTGCCAACATTTCTTCAGTGTAGTCTCTGTTTCCAGATCAGCCTAAGCTCCTTTCCTTTTTACTTTATTTAATTATTTTTTTTCTTGTTTCTTAGTGTTTCCAGAGATTACTTTGTCCTTTTTTCTTAAGCCGTCAATTCACACTGTGATCTGAGACACTGAGGAGCAGAGCATCTGATGCCAAAATACTAACAGATTTAAGGTATCAAGAGGCAACTCTCAGGAAATAACTCATTTGTTCAGGCATTCAGAGCAAATATTTATAAATTTCTTCAGAAATAATTCCCACTACACTAAGCCAAGAAACAAAAGGCAGCTTTTCTGGATGTACTGAGACTGGTATGGATAACTAAGAACAAGCTTGAGAACAGGAAGGGAAGAAACAATCTGCTTTGAATTTTTCCACATTCTCTCTGATAAATTGATTAAAGTAGGACCCATTATATGCAAATAAAAGACCTGGATTATGAAGACTCTGGAAAAGAAATAAGTGCTTTTCCTGACTGGCTAAGCTTACCTCAAAGTATATGAAATGTCAAAATCAGGAAATGGAAAGCGGAAAACTTTGGAAATAGTCTTCATAGGTTAGGAAAGACTGGCTGTTGGGCCTGATCAAAAATTTATTTGCCCTGCTGAAAACTTGTGATGAAAATGGGATTTTTTTTTTAACTGAAAACTGGAAAAAAGCATACTCTTTTTTTCTTTAAAGAGTTAAAATTTTCTCTGGGAAAAAACTGTAAAGTTAAATCTGATTTCATAAACTATGTTATACCGGAAATAATGTTATAACTTGAATTAAACTTTCCAAACTATCAAAATTCAAAATTTCAGAACTTTAGTTTCTATTAATATTATCAATTACCTTGATTTAATGAAGTTAAAGGATTTAGACAGATACAAGAGAGAGCAAAATCATTCACATTTTATCTTCGTAAACTTACTGCACCAGAATGGGGTAGATGCATAGGGAATTGCTAGCTTATATAGGATCCAAGTGGAGCTAAACTGAAAGTGCTCTTACACTAAAATAATAACAAGAACAACAACAAAAGCAAAATAAATCAATTTATTTTTGTTCAAAAATCTCTGTATGAGCATTCTTAATTTGGAAAAAAAATGTGTAGAATTGTGAAAACCTTAAAGAATTTAGGCTCAGTCCAAAGATTATTCAGGGAGCATTGATGAATGGAAAATGAAGAATCAAAATCCCAGGAAAAGGACATTTGTCTTGCATGTTTTCAGCCCTCATCATACCCAGTGGTGTCCAATTACTGCTGACTGGTTTGCACTGTGATCTGCTGGCCAGGTGCCCCAGGACCATCTGGTGTGAAGCACTGTCTGGAGGGCATCATTGGAGGTGCACCCCAGCATCTCCTGCTGGCTCCTAGGGTCAGGCAGATGCTCAGACCCCTGTGTTGGACATATATGGCCTATACATGGGACTTTTCACATGATGAGCAAAGGAAACAGAGAAATCTATACATTAGATATTGATTTACCTAAGCCTTAGTTTTAACTTTCATACTATATTGTAGGAGTATTTATTTTGATTTAGTTGAACTGTGAAAAAACCCTCAAATCACAGAAAAGTCACTCTGCCTGGTAATAGTGTGCCAATGCAAGCCACTTATAGTTTGTATTACCTTTATTTAATTTATTAATGTAATATATTAAATCAATGAAAGTATTGATGAAGCCCTAGTTTCTTGCTGTTGATTGGGCTGTGGTCAATTTTTTAAACAAATTGGCACATAAGGTTGTGTTTCCTTAGACTTTTGTTTGGTACAGCAAAGGTACACTCTTTGCAAGTACAAAATAAGCAGGTAACACTGCTGTTCCTGATGGGCATCTAAGAGTATTAAAACTTTAGACCGTAGATTCACTTCTGTTCTGTCTCCTTGTGCAAATACCAGGTCAGTACTTTGTTATTTTAAATTTGCCCTGCTGAATTCAGAATTAGGATAAAGCTTGAACATACCAATGATTTTGAGCCTTCCTATTACACAGTCACTTTCAGTGTGGATTATGGTATCTATCTCAGCACTGCAGAAGAATAGTAAGTGATAGTTAAGGACGAAAAAATAATGAGGTTTGTTGAAACTGCTGGACAAATAGGGGCAGTCAGAGTATTACTCTTTAAGCAAACCTGGCCATGCAACCAGAGTAAACACTCCTACAAGAAGGTCAGTGGTACCCTTTATTAGCATAGGTGATGGTGACCATTGGGTTGAATTCTCCTTGAAAGGCTGTGCCGTGACCCCAGGAATGAGCTGCTGACTCAGAGGCGGAGGTGCCAAGTCTGGAAGCGGCAGCAGTGCTTTGGGCAGCGCTTCCAGCTCAATGTTTCCCCTTCAAAGGCTGCGCTGCTTCAGTGCCAGCGCTGACGCTCCTCGATGTGCTACACTCACAGTTCAACATCGTATGGCTTTGGGCAGTGAAAGCTGTAACTGCTTCTCCTGTGAAGTGGAAAGAATGTATAATGCACATGGTATCAGTGACTAGTGTTTTATTCATTAAAGGCATCCTAGTTTTGTAGCATTATGTCCTCAGCAGACCAGGCAGAACATATGCTTTGAATTGCAACCCGGAGGTTTGGTATACATTTCAGAAGGTCTGATGTCATTGCGAACTGCACGAGGCATTCAAATATTTTACAACTGATGCACAGTATGAATACCCACATGCATCTAAGTAATTCATACCCTAATTATCAAACACTAACTGACTGACTGGTAGAAGACAGTGTATACCAAGTCTGAAAGGTCATGAACTGGCAATATAGCGCTTGTGATGGCATGGCTCCTAGAAAAACTTTGTGGTGCTCCCTGTTGCTTTCACTGCGAGTTCTGCTCTTAAGGGCATTCTTGAATTGGTCAAAGGTAAATGTGCCTTTACTAGATCAGACTCAAATATATGAAAACATCCATTCTAGCTAGGTTTCACTTGCCAAAACTTTATGCAAACTTGAGTTCACAATGTAGAAGAAAAGACAGGAAACAAAACAGAGCTTAAATAACATGGTCCTGCTACACCTCCACCTCATTTGCTCCCTCTTACTGTAGGCATTTCTATGCCTACTTTTAAAAACAAACAAATTGAACTGTTTGTGCTTTTCCTGTAGCTTGAGGTTTAACTTTCCTCTTGGTTTGCTTTTGTGTTCCAGACACATTTGAAGCATGGACCGTCTTTTTATTTAACCCTTTTCATTTTCCTCTCAGCCTCTCTGATTGCTGCCTGTATACCACATTGCTTGCTAGATGTGCAGTTTGAAATGACTGCTAATTATCTGAGTATTACAGAAGGCACTACTGTATAGTTAAGTTCTGTAAATAATATTGTTAGCAAATAATAATACCTGGTTCAAAATCCAGTCTTCTTGATTCTGCCCCTGAAATTGTTCCTTGGGTGTTGATTTGGTAGGAGTAGTCAAGATAACTCTAGGCTAAACTCAGCTACATGAGTGTGATGGTCTGACTCAGAAGTTGCAATTTACGTTTTCCCCACAGTAAGTCCCCAAGCAATAGGCCAGCAAGACGTGTGCTGCCCATGGCCACTTGCTGCTGAGGCTTCATTTTAGTGCCTGTGCGTTACCCATCTCTGCCACCTGCCTCTGCATTCACTTATCCCAAGGACTCTGATTATTTTTTGAGTGTTACCCATGGTACTTGGCTCTGGGCATACAGGGAGAAAATGTCTATTGGCCAGTTCCCCACATGCTCTTGTCCCTAGTCTGGGGAGACAAGGACTCAAGAGAGGAATGCCATGTGTGCACATGGCTCTTTTTCACACTGACTGAAGCTGTGCCTTGCTGAAATCCACCAACACAACCAGTGAGGAGAAAAACGAATTAAACATTGCTCCCAGCATCTGGGCATCTGAAGAAAACTTTTTTTGCATAGATCAGAGAGGTTAAAAAATATTGCATTTGTTTACTTTAAGTGCATCTTTGGGACAGAGTTGCTCAAGTGGGACAAAAGGTTATGTGAATTATATTTCTTTGGATTTAATTATTCTTACTGTGCTTGGTTTAAGTTATTAAACACCCTATGTTCACCTTAACTGAAATATACTGCTTTTAAATCAAAACACTTACTTCCTAATAGGCATTTTCAGAAAATTTAAATCAAAGTGATAAAGACCTTTGTTAGATTTAGATGTTACAGCTTGATCACATAGCAAAGGGCTGATGTTAGGAGCTTTGCAAATGAGAGACTTGTCACAGAATCACAGAATATTCAAGGTTGGAAGGGACCTCTAGAGATCATCTAGTCCAACCTTCCTGCCCAAGCAGGC
>JAVCKT010020081.1:11256-45655 GCA_032273925.1 Rhynchotus rufescens | reverse complement strand
CATGGGCATCCAAATGCCAGACTCAGCCCCCAGAATAACATTTGTCTCATAAAAGAACTCTCCTCTGTGAAAGAACTGCAGTTTGGTGTTTCATGGGGGTGTTGGCTTGTTGAAGCCAACGTGCCTGTGGTGGCTGAGCTGGTCTCCTTTCTATGGACTCTATGGTCAGGTGGATTATTAACCACTTTGGGCTGGTTCGCTTGCATGCAGTGAATTGCTTTTACTAATATCTTATCTAAATGCTATCTAAGTAATAGCCCTGTGATGGAAAAAACACAAAAACTGCATTTGCCTGGTATCCAAGCAAACCTACCGCACATGGTAGTAATGCAAAAGGTAAAAATTTCCAAGCTAACACTTGCAGCCAATAGATGGAATTAGCTAAATTGGTGGTTGGCTGGTGCATGCCACTATATGTTATCTGTTGTGCAAATCAGGGCTTTGATAATGAAATGATTTTCACAAATGTAACATGACATCCATTAGGAAGATGGGATGCATACCTGCGGCGAGAAGCTTGCTGCAGGACTTTAATTGATGTACAGTCCTTGGTGGCTTACACTTCTTCAAAGCAATCTCTCACCTCCTACATATTTAATTGGCTCAACTATATTATTATCAACTTGGGTGAACAATTAATGGTAATTTATGGAGCTATTATTTAGTTAGCTCCAACACCGCAGCACCAGACACAAGGTTTGACAAGGTTTTGATTAGATTGATTACATCTTATGCCTCTATTTTGGTTTCAGATGTTTTCCCCAAGGTGCCTAACTTGGTTGCAAATGAAATATTTGGGATTTTTCTGCTTGGAAAGGCCCCAGCTGCACCAGTGTGTGCCCTGGCAGTAACTAATCCCAGGTGGGAGGATTTAGCAGTGGCTGAATTACACCATTTGGACCAGGTGACAGGAAAACTTGTTTGTCAGCCCGACAGTTACGCTTCACCTCTTGCCAGACATCTAATTTCTGCATCTTCTCTACGATTTGCTCCTTTCCTTTCAGTAAGGCTTCATTAGCAACACAGCAACGTGCACACGTTTGTGGGAGCGAGAGGGATTTCCCGTGACACCCAAGGAAGGGCATCCCACGGGTTTATTTAACCACAATTGCAGAGCCAGGGCCAAAGTCAGGAGACACCTTTCAGCCCTGGCAAGGACACTGGGAAAAAGATTTCATTTTTCCACCTCCTTTTTATCAAGACTCAAGGTCCATTGCTGGTACCTTGGAATTTAGTGCTGAATGTTGGTGTTTGGCTCAGGCAACCGCAGCAGCCCCCAGCACTGCCACGAGGAAGGAAAATCTGTGTCAAACCAAAGTCCCTGCGACCTTGTCGGGAAAACTTTTCCAGAGCTCCTGCGCAGGCTCAAGTCCAAGCACAGCATCAGGACCTGTAATTTGTAAGGCTGGAATGATGTCCTATGCCCTCGTCCCCCAGCAGTCCTCCCAGAGGAAGCCAGGCACAGCATCGAGCTATGGACCATGCCAGCTGGTCCCAAGGAAAGCACCAAGGATGGACCAGCCTGGAGACTTCCATTCCTTCCCCAAATCACAGCACTGCTGTGCCTTTAATTTCAAGCCCTCCTCTGCAGCCCCAGCTATTTCATTATACTTCAGGCACCGCAAATCATTAACTCTCAATATAAATCAAGAACAATGCTTATACAAGAAATGTCAAGGATGAAGTACCGAAGTCAGGGACATATTGTGAGAAAGGCTCTTAATGATTCCCAGTACTGTATTTGTGATGTTCGAGCAAACAAAGCGCTCATAAACCACCGCGGAGCGGGCCCTTCCAAACAGAATGGAGCCTTTATTCCCAGGTTACAGAAAACAGTGATTGAAGGGAGGAGAAAAAACCAAGGACACTGAACCAGGCAAATCTGTGTCCCCCAATATTGTCAGGCAAAGCAGCACAGGAATATTTCATGCTGATCTTCTATAATGCATCTTCCTGCCTCCAGCAGTGTGTAAGCTTGCTTACACTGATTCCTGTCCAGATTCTTTGCTCTGCACTACATGTGGGTAGGAAATGCTCACTGGAGCTCATGCTCCATATTTAAGGAAGCAGCGGGCTTATCTCCTGGAGGGCTACAGGGAGGGGAAGTTAAGGGAAGAAGAGCCCTCCCTCCTCCATGTCCCATTAATATCTGGAATTTGCATTTGCCACAATATCAGGCCCAAGAAGAACCTTGGATGCCACACGAGTGGGCTACAGAAAAATGTATGTGGATGGTCTCTTGTGAACAGAGGCCTGGAAGGACGTTGGGTCTGAAGCATGACGACTCTAGGACCACGTAAATCCCCTCACTGAGGCTCACGGTTTGGAGCAACTGGCAGATAGAGATGAAATCCACTCCTGCTCCTCAGGCCAGAAATGCAGCAAATGCTCAAGCACACCACAGGGTATATTTTACCTGACACAAGAGGATGCAAAGAATTTATGTAGGATGACTAATCTATACCGGGAGGCATTGGAATTCGTCCAGGATGTCAAGGTTAGCAACAACACTTCTATTATAAAAAATGTTATAGGTGAATCTTAAATGACTACAGATGGTCAGGTGTTGATTTTGCATGTCCCCTGAAAGGCAGCCTGTCAGCAAAACTGTGCCTTCTAACCAAATTCTGAAGTTCAATACTCCATCAGCAGGAAGAGCACAGGCTCTTCAACTGACTCAACAAAACATCATTCTTGTAGCTTCCTCCAGTGACTTTCCCCTCAAATACTGCTCTGCTTCACCCCAACAAGAGTATCTGAGCAATGCCCAGCCCTCCTCCCTCGCTCCTGCAACGCAGGGCTACGAGAAGACGGAGAGCTGAAGCAGAAGGAGATGCGACCTCGCTGAGGTTACATTGCATATCTGAACTAGGGACTCCTTATCTCCCAAGACTACTCCTCCAGCCTGGCCCCTATGGTGCAATCTCAAGGTACACACGTACACTAAGTCTGCTCAAGGGCAGCCTAGGGACTCTCACTCTCAAACGTGATGGAAGCGCAGCCTAAGAGGAGACTACGGGCTGCCCTAAAATACACAACCACGGAGCTAACAGCCTAGTGCCACCAGCACGGAAGACACGGAACAGAAGATACCATTCACTAAGCTCATTTATTTCCACTTGCTCATGAGGACCTTACCCGACGTTCCTAACTCCATCTCACTTGAGTGACAAGGTCACCTCTAATTTGGGAAGCAAACAAAGTCTTCTCATTGCCCTGTTGTATATCGTCATTTAGTACCTTTTTACTACCAGCCTTTAAAGCTTTATCCCCTAGTGCCTTCTTTTCCAGTGACAAAAGGGACTGAGATGCAGGGCTACAGATGACTTTGTGTTTTGCAGATACGAGATACCTTTCTGCTGGGCCACCGGAGCAGGCCTGAAGCTCCGCGGCCAAATCCTCCCTGGTGCTGGTGCCCCTGTGTTTGTGCTGACAGAGGACACGTCGCCTTCCTCTGATTAATGCTAAGCCCGTCTGTAGAACAAGGCCTGCCACGGAAATGACACGCTATGTCACACAAATCCCCGGTGCCGGGAGGCAGAGAGGCTTTTTGAGGACTACCTGCTAGCGGGGCCGGCGGCGGCCTGCGCGGCCAGGGATCCTTTACAAAGCTTCAGCCGCGAAGTCTGTGCAAGCGCAGGGCTTCTTGAGGGAACCACCTTTGTCTTTGAGCTGTCAGTAAAACGCCAGAAGAATTAAATCAAAGGAAGCAGGAATCCGTGAGGTCAGGCTTCAGCTCTTCGGCTGCAGTTGTCTGCGGAGCTGCTAGGCTTTAAGGACCAGCTTGAAAGGCCGCGCGAGCTCACGCACTGCCCTCCCCACCATGTTAACTTGTCACAGCACCCAGGGGGGTGACACGAATTCGGGGGGACAAGAGGAACCCCCCGAGGTTGAGGCAAGCCTGGGAGATGGAGGAACCAGGAGGCCTCCAAGCTCTGCCCCGCGGAGGGGCGGTGGGTGCAGAGATCAGCTGCTCATCAGCACAGACAAATGGGAGATAATTAACCCCTGAGCCGTCCAGGCAGCGTTTGCTAATTGCAGCAATCATGTGCAGTGCTCAACGGGGCGGCATCATTAATTTATTAATTTATTTTGAATGGAAACCTTTAAGACAAGCGCTTGGTGCGCACTAAGAATGCAAAGCAAAGCTATTATGGCATGAAAAAACACAAGCAATTCTTGCGATTTTTCTTCTTGTATTCAGGGACAGCCCAAGACTCTAAGGCTAAGGATAGGACATAAGAAAGTCCTCACTTGCATAAAGAGAAAAATATTGGGATTACCCAGTGAAGATACAAAACGTGAAACGATTACAGTCCTGATAGTACTGACCTATGGCCACACTAGCAAAGAGCAATATCACAGAGAAAGATGGGCAGATTAGAGAAATCAGGGCAGCTTCATTAGATAAAAAAACAGACCTTTAAAAATATTTTTTCAGGCAATTAATTGACATCAAGAATATGGAAGGAAAATAAGCTGCTTACTGAAGGGAAAGGAAAAATATAGAAAGATGTTTTATCCGTGTAATCCAGGACCAAAATCCTGATCAGGAACAAAACATAGCTCATGGTATGATTTCTGTTGACTTTCTCTCTTAAAATAAAAAAAAAAAAAATAAAAAATGACATGGCAAAACTTACAAATGCAATTAAAAAATCAATGAAAGACGCAACAAAGGCAAGACCCGCTCTTACAAAGGTAGGACGGCTTGTATCATACAGCTGGGACAGCTGCACAAGAGCTTGGGCCTGGAGATGCTTCATGTAGGGAATGTGTAACAAGTACATTTGGAATTTAAAATTGCAAGATTTTATGCTAAAAAAATGTTGCAGGAAACCTATTTCTATGAAATACTGTTTCACTAACTTGTACACTTGTGCAATTTCACTTACAGGACACACAATGCAATCCCAAGATATGTGTAATTAAGACTCCATACTCTTCAGTCCCTGGCAAGCAGAAACAGAAACTAAGGCCGATGCAGAACTTGCGTGAACCTTGGCCAGGGTTGGGAGCTGGCCCTCAAGAAAGAGCAGAAGGGTCCTTGGCCTGTCAAGAGGAAGGAGATTCCTGCTCTATAAATCTGTGCTTGACTGAGCAAATCAGTCCTTTTTTCCTTCCTTGGGAGGGAAAGGAAAGTAAGCATCCGAATTAGTTTGGAGGTGAATCTGTGCATACCTGGATGCTCGGTGGGTTGGAGCAGGAGTGGGTGCCAGGGTTGGTTCCCAGCACAGGACGGTGCAGGGCAGCCCTGGACAGGTGAGCAGCCGTGGTTTGTGCTCCCACAGTCTTCAGCGACTCTTCCAGGAGACACTGGGCCATAACAGTGATGGGAACAGAGTGTTCACCTGGAGAACCGACACCATGGATCTACACGCGTGCTGCTTTTAGCAACAGGAATGAGCTGCAAGACCCTCTGCTTTCCACCTCTCAGTTTTCTGCTGCAGATCAGGCTAGTTGCAATAGGAAAAGCCTGCACTAAAATATCTTTTCCTTCCATACCTTTTCCTGGCTTTGGGAAGCAGCCCCTTCCAAAGCCCCCCTTCCCTGGTGGGGGCTCTGAAGGAGGGGAATCGCACAGCGCATCTCCTGCAGAAGACTTTATTGGCAGGGGGAGAAATCTTCTACAATTCTTTACAGGTGAATGGGGAAAACTCAATAACGTTCACTGTCATTATTGAGTATAGTTATTAGCTTTGAACATTTTCTAAAATAAGCCTGTCATTAAGACAAACGTCGTGTTAATGGTAGGAATTTCCCAACTGAAGCATTAAAGAAACTGCAGTGGCTGCGTCATTAGCTGCCTCCCGGAGCCTCCCTGCATCCCAGCTCTGCACCGCGATGGCCACCAGCACCACCCGCTCAGCCTTAGGTCCTGTTTTCTCTCTATTTTTTCAACCTTATCTTAATCATGACCGAGGTATCACTGAGGTATTATTCTGCAATGGTAATAGCACCCGCATCCAGCAAAAAACATCTTGCACTTGAACTGACCTTGGCGAAGTGACTTCTACTGAAATAACTCGGCTTCCAAGGTTCTCCTCAAAATAATAGAAATACATCTTCTGTAATGTAATTTAAGAACTAGCAACTGGGCTGAGGGCAGTTTTGATTTTATTGATATTAGTTTAGTGAACACTGTATATTGTAAAACTGATAGAGTGGGAAAATGACTTCACTAGATATCAAATTTGATGGAGCTGGTAGCTGGCTGCAGACCTAAGTACGGGAGCTATTACCTAAGGAGACACTCAGTATTTCACTGCGAATTTTTTAATGTTTCGTATTTAGAATAACGTAAAACACCGGCCCTGAAAACAATAAAATATGCTTGTGCAATGCTGCCATTTATGTGCAGTTACACTTCATTATCCCGGTAATCTAACATGGTGCCTCAAAAAGGGGAACACGAACATTTTCTGAGTGATTTAGCAGGATGCTTTAATGATGTATTGAAAATGAACATTGACCCTATGTAATAGGTGCTAAACTGACACTCTTAAAGCACTCCATCCGTTTCACTCAGGCTGACTATCCTTCCTAAATCAACGGCGTGTCATTTTTATGATGCAGATCCATCCATCGAGGCTAGGGGACTGTGAAATGTCACGCACACACAAAAAAGGCAATAAGAAAAATAAAATTAAGTTGCAGGTGGCAAGTATCAGCATTTCAGCGCCGTTCTGTTGCATTATGCTATTATTCCACCTCTGTCAAGGGGCAACAAGATTTAATTCTCACCTTAAAGCCGCCTGTATTAGCCGCGTGCAGGAGGAGCGCTCCGCAGCCGGAGGGCACTCCACAAGAACGCTGGAATATATTTAGGGATAAATTTGGGAGGACACGAGGGTCAGCCTCCCCTTGAATGCCAAAGCAGCGATCGCTGCTTTTCTCCTCCCCGTGTCCTGTCGTTCCCAGGCTTTTCCCAATTCACTGCTGAAACGTTCTGCCCACCAGAGAAGCAGAAGCAAGCGAGGATGCTCCGCTGCGGCCAAGAGTCCAACTACTTCAGCGTCCCCGGAACCCACCACCTCTCACACCTAAAGACCACACTGCCCAGCTGAAACGTGCAGTGAAATAAATCAGTAAATCCGAGCAATTCTTCCTAGCAGCACCTGGAAAGTTCCTCCGTGTCGAGGGCGTTTTCTTCCATGGCCACAGCAGAGTGTCACTGTGCTAGCGATGCAGACGTGAGGACGCCGGATACCTGCTGCTCTGTCAGCAGGGAATCCACTCATCAAGGTAATTTTGCATTGAAAACGCATCGAAAGCACAGGAAATTCAGACAGGAAAGCCTGGCTGCCAGTGCAGCCCAGCTGCAGGTTTAAACCTGATAGTGCAGAACACTGAGAAGTTAAAGCTTTGCCCTGCAGCAGTAAGAAAATTCCTGTTTTTCCTGTAGCATGGGCTAAGCAATGGGCATTTCCCCAACCTGGTTACTGAAAGCTCCCAGAAAGCTTAGAAAATAATAAAATAAGAGACAAATTTGCTCCAAGATGTGGAAAATTCCAGGACGAGGGCGGTGGGCGGGCAGGAGGTGCCAACTGGAAGGGAATCTCTGGGCGCCAAGTGCCGGATCTCTGCTGTGTCCCCAGGCGTGCCCGTGCTGCGCACGAGCGCAGCAGCTCATGCATATTTATATACGTATACATCCACACGGGTGCACACCCCTATAGCGCACGCCGCCCCGCACGGCTCCACGCAGCCCGCAAACGCGTTTAATTTCCGACTGGAAATCCGTAGGAAATACTGCTATTTGCACAGTGAGTCGGGAGTGACGTGCCCTGCGCCGAGGAATTTGCAGAACACACCGAGTGTTTAGGGTGTTTAGGGTATCGGAGCGTTTACACGACGAGTGTTTTTTATCTGCCCGCTTGCAGGAGCTGGCGGCCCCAGCGCTGCCGTTCCTCTCACCTGTTTTTGCCTCTCAATCTTTTATTTCAGGGCTTTCTGGGTCACTAAATAAACACTGACCAGACCGTGACGATCCAAGATCAATTAAGACATAATCAATTCCCCAGCAAGCGGCTGTTTCGCTTTGCAGCGTGTGGTGACGCTCCGTGGCCTTGGCAAAGCCTGGGAGATGGACAGGGACCGTGGGACAGGGACCGTGGGACAGGACAGGGGCTTTCCCAGCCAGGAACAGAAATGGGACCCATTTCTTCCTGGGATCCAGGGCCCCGGAGCGGGAAGTGGGCGCCGGTCCCCTTCCCATGTTGCAGATGCTGAATGTGGCTCTGCCTTCACAGAGCCTCGAGTGGTCAATTCCCCGTGTCCACCCGCTCCGTCCGCGCTCGCAGCCGGCCCCTGAGAGCCTCTAATGACCGATCGATACCGAAACTACATCAAATCTCCCTGCTAACTGCCCTGCTCGCTGCAGCCGCGTTGCGAGGGTCACGCTTCTCGGGCCAGACCTC
This sequence comes from Rhynchotus rufescens, assembly GCA_032273925.1. Lineage (NCBI taxonomy): Eukaryota > Metazoa > Chordata > Aves > Tinamiformes > Tinamidae > Rhynchotus > Rhynchotus rufescens. Next base: position 37,235 of record JAVCKT010020081.1, on the reverse strand, counting down.
GTGGGCCACCGGAATGGACAAGTAATAAGATAATGAAATTAAATTAACAGCTGCACATGGGCTTCTAATAGATCAGAACATGGTAATTTTAAATTATGATCATTTCATCCAGCCCAACCAAGCAAGGCACCATCACGTTTTCTCGCCATCCCTTTGAATACGACCAGATTGCAGCAGTGCCACGGCTTGTATTTCTGACTGAAGCACTGATTGCTTATTCCGAGTGGAAATACTTGAAGAGCATTTGGATTACATGTTCAAATAAAATAAAGATCCTATACAGTTAAAAATTCATTAGCAAATTGTATTACTGCTAAGCAGCTCCCATGCCACAGACCCAACCCAGAGCCAGAACCCTGCAGGAAATGATGTTGAGGACATTTTACACTCACTATTTATTACCAGTATGTAGATACAAACCTATGTATCTATAAAGAAAAGCTGTAGCTGCCCAGTATTTTTCATCTCATAGCAAATTCCTTGCAGGAAATTCTAAGATGGATTTCCCTATAATAAAACGCAGCTGCAGCCTATAGAGATGGACAGACAGACATCCTCCTTCCCTCTCACATCTATCCACACACACATAGAGCCTCTACAGAACAGGCTACAGCTTAACAGAGACCCAAATGCAGCGACACAATGCTCGGACAACTCCAAGTTGTCCGTCTGGAGCAATAAAACTCAAAGTTTTATTAGAAACGTTTTTAAGAACAGGCTGATTCTGGGCTAGACCAAGTCAAGAACCAGGCCAGTCCTTGGCAAGCTCTCCCTATTTCCAATAGTGCCACGCCATCCTCCTCCTCACCGACCTTCCCCTTGGAGGACAGCAGCCAAGAGCCCTTTCCAGGGCATTTCTCCCCAAGTCCCGCTCGGAGAAGGAAGGAAGGGCCATTTGGGGCAGCTGGGGGCAATGGGGAGCGCTCAGCCCGGCGGCGCGGGGAGCAGCCTCATTAGCACAATTAACAGCTCCCATTTAGAGCCTCAGCGCCTTTCCCAGGTAAATTATGCACATATAAAGCTCGCCGAAAAGGACTGCTGCACTTCAGAGAGGGAGCACAGCCGAGCAAACAAATCTACACATCTTTTACTCATGAATAGACTCGCTGGGTAATTACGTGGCAGGAAAGCTAATGTAATTAAAAATAATGTAATATAAATTGTTGTGGAAATTCAATATTTTATGCACGCCTTGTTCCTCGCTCTATGGGAAGTGTTTTTTTCTTTCCTTTTCGGTTCAGATCCAGGTGGCAGGAGGTTTGCAAATAAGCCCAAATACTCAGCCCTGGTATTTCATTAAGCAGCACGATGCAGAAATACAACATTGGGACTTTTAACAGTGTTGAAACAGCCGTATTAATGTTGGTATTCCATTAAAATTTTCTGGATGGCATTAACAATTTCAAGGTTGTCTGGGTGTTCCTTTTTTAACCTCAACCTTGCACCAAAGCTGCCAAGTCGCTTGAAACGTCCCCTTCTGCATAAAGCGGCAAAACTTGCCAGCACGTGGATTTTTGCTTCCAGTTTTCAATAGATGTCAACCAACTCACAGAATTTTAAATAGGCCAATATTTAATTGCACTGCTGCTGCAATTCCCCTGCATTACTCAGTGCTGCAGACATGCAGCCTTGTCCCTATGGGAAAGCACTGAAATCCAAGGAAAGGGCTGCTCTATAGCCCACTTCAGCTCTCCTGCATCCTCATCCTCTCGTGGCCAAAGCCACCTCCAAGGCTCTGCCAGGGACAAAAGCCCATTCAGTCAATGGGGTTTTCAGGCTTTCCACTCAATTGGGCTCAAATGGAGGTTTTTCTCCAAACTTTAGCAGCAAGAGAGGCGAAGCACTAAATAACCAAACGCCGACGTCTTCCGCACTCGCTGTTGCAAAAGGAGAGCTTTCCAAAGACAGCTCCATTATTAATGCTGTAAATCTGTTATACATTTTATTCAAACATTCAGACATGGATCCACGACCCTTGTGACAGGTAATTTACTTTAAGGAACTTAGAGGAGAAACCTTGTAAATCAGTTTGCTGAGGGTTTTTTTCCCCTGAGGTAAAACTCTCAGCTTGAAGGGATATAGCTTAAATTATCTTTTTTTCTGTATAGTCCAGACTGGGGAAGAACTGCTGGTTTAAAAAGTGTGTTAAGTTTTTATTAATAGCTTGACTGCTCCCTCTTCTCCGCCAAAAAAAAAAATACAATAAAAAAAAAAAATTCTGAAATAATTTGTCACCTGTAGTGATTCCACCACGCATCTGTCCTCATCGATCCTATCATGTCTGGTGAAAACCAACGTTTTTCTGCATTTCAGCATTTTCCTGACACACACGTTTGATGTGCAAAGCTCACGAGCCCAGCGGCTCTGCGGTACCTGCCCCTTCAGGTCCATATCCCAGGGCAATACGGAATCTCCCGGTCCGGGACACAGGCCATTCCCTGGTTCTCACGGCATCGTTCTTGCAGCATTTTTTTCCATTTTTAGAGATCTGGACAAACACTTTCTATGAGCATAAGGTCACCCCAGCAGACACCAAACACTCATGAGAATCAACACATTCGGGGTGCCACAAGTTGTCCATTCACATGCCTTGCAAATCCCACTAGGTATTTATCTGCTTGTTGGGCATTTAAATACACTTGACAAGGAAGCCAGTACCTAAGATTTCGCTCTAAAAGCCACCAAGCATTACAATCAGCCAGGTGTCGTTTTTCAAACCTCTATATGCAATTAATTCAACAATTACACTAATGTAAAGAAGAGTTTGGCAGAGCCGGGCATGCTTTAAGAAAAAATACATACAAGTTAGAAGCTATGTCCTGAAATAAAAACATGACCTTGAGGGGGAGAAAGAGAAAAAAGAGGCAAATCCTGCAGGCAGAGCTCCCAGCACGCAGGGGCAGGGGCTGGAGAGGGAGGCAGGGGAGGTCCCATGCACTGGTCTTTACACCGAGCGCAGGTCCCACGGTGGGGAGCGCTTCCCAGGGAGCCCCCCCAGTTCTTGCCGGGCCCCCGTGGCCATCACCGGGCAGCAGGTCGTGGCTTTGCTGCTCACAGATGAGGACAAGGTGAGCGCAGCCCCAGACACAGGGGGATGATCTCGGGTCCCTCTGAGGCAGAGGCACGCCAAGGAAGCTCAGAACACATCAGATGTTTTGGTTTTAATCATTTGACTTCTATGAAAAGCACCACAGAAACTGCACGCAGAGAGATGTCCAAGTGCTCACTAACCCAGACCTGGGTTTTTCTCCCCTTCCCACCCTGCTCAAGCCTCCAGCAGCACCGCGGCACCAACAGGGAAGCACCGCACGGAGTCACTGGGTTTCCTGGCATTTAAGTGCTGTTATGCCCATTAGCAGAAACCACATCCTGCCAGAAAAGCCAACCAAATGCATCAAATCCCCTGTCCTTCCACAGCAACCACCTGTCTCTACAGAAGTCACCACCCAAGAGCACATCCTCCCCTCACCACCTCTTCTCCTCTCCACGCAAAACAGATGGGACAGGGACAGACCAGGAACACAGCCAAGAAACCTGCCCGGCATCCCGCAGTAAACAAGAACAACTTCCATTTCATTAACTCTTTTTGCATGTTGAAATTCCAAGCGCAGCAGCGAGCCCCGTTCCTCCTCCTCGGCGCATGCCAACTACCAACTCTGCTCTCTGCAGCGTCATTTCACATTCATGGAATAAATGAAATATGTAATTGGAAAACTTGAAATGAATTTTAAGCCCATTAGCAATGGAATAATATTTACTCCAAATGGCTATGTTTCTCAGGAGATAAGAAGAGCACACAAGGCTCCGTGGCATCGGTACCAGCCTGGAATGAGCGAGCAGCAAGAGAGGAGCTCTCGGTTGCTGCTCCATCGCTGCTGCCATGCAAGGGAGGGAAGAGCTTGCAATCTGTGCTTGGCAAGTACTAAAGACACAAACACCTCTTTGTCACAAGTTTTACTGCACTTAATTTATGAAATGCTAATGGCTCTGGACAGCCCGAGAGGCCTTGGGGGCAGCTGCTCCCCTTGCACCGCTCCTGCTGCTGCATCACGGCGTGTTTTTAATGGGCTGTGTGTTACAGTGGTACTTGTGCAATAAACATGTCCACGTGCATGGAGAAGGTTTAGTCAGAGCTGAGAGCAGCATCCAAGATCTCCGTGTTAACTTTAGGAACATTTCAAACACTCTATACTATACATAATTATATAAATATATTTTAATATATTTTAAACAACAACACAAGTGTAGCAAGGAAAAGAAATCCCCAACCAGTTGAGATGGTACCAGGCAGCCCAGAGCAGGAGCCTTAGATCTCCAGTTTGGACAGACATGAGCATCTTCAGGTCTCAGGTGCTGCTGGCTTTCCTGGCAATGTGCTATATATATAATTAATGGGTAACGAGGGCTGGCTTCTGGCTGCCATGCATTTACGCACACCTTATTTGCTGACGTGGCTCCTCACTGCTTCCCGCCAGCCGAAGGTCACGCTTCCCGCCAGGATTTTGAACCCTGCTACCAGCTGCTCTTGCCAACATAGACCCTGCTGCTGCGGTCCTCAAGCGGCCAGGTCTGCACATCCAGCTTTGCATCCAGCTTTGCTCCTTCCCTTCCTTCTCATACATCCCACTGTATTTGTGGAAAATACGCTCCAGTTGGGCTCTCCTCTACCTGCTCTTCCTCCCCATCCTGCGGCAGCATTCACCTTCCATGGGGCTGAAGAGTTAAAAAGGACTGTGTCATGTTCAATGAGCCTCGATTTGAATCTTTATCTAATTTCCAGGTCTGATATATGGCTCCTTTCCTGCAGCTTCACACTCCTTTTATGTAAAATATTGGCAAGGAAGGTCCACATGCTGCTTACTTAAATATTATCTTTCATTGAATCAAGGCATTATGATAAGCCTAGTGCTGTGCCCTGCGATGTGCACGAGATCACCCATCTCCGAAGCGGTTTCCAGCGATGCATTCACTGAAAGGAACCAACAATCCCCCTGCAAATAAGGGGATTTGTCTTAAGCCACTATCCCAGGCATCCAAGTACCCCGAGGGACCCCAATTCCCAACATGTGCTGGGAACCATCCCTGCTACTGACGGACACCCCATCTATGGAGCTAGCAGGAGCTGCTAATTCTGAGCAGGAGAATTAACAGACAGATGGACTTTTACGTGGGTATTAAATCATTTAAGAATTAGATCTTCTGCACAAAGATCTTTGACCTGTGAGGTTATTTGGTTGTTTGGGATCAGCCCGGGAAGGGAGCAACACACAGGACCCGTCTGTGGGTTTCGTTCCTTGTGGTTAGGATACATCTGTCTCCATAGGAAAAAAGGCAAAGCCTAATGCAAGCCATGCTCGGTGAAAGATGTCTTTTTTTCTAAAGTTAAAAATGCGTTTTCGTATTTCAAATTAAACCTATCTTTTGTGGGTGACACACAGTTAATGCTGTGCATTCACACAGACACATTTTCCACAATAACATTAAAATGGAAGACGAAAGACTCTCTGACCAGTGCTTTTCACTCTAGAATCACAGTGTTTTTAAGTACCTAACAGGACTGATTTAAAACTATTTTACAGAACACACTCTGTTCTTACCATTAAAACTATGCTGTTGAAAACACTACGTTATTACCATTTAGTAACTGCTAAAAATTGCACTGTTTACAAAATTATCCTCCTTTCCCCTAAGCCCGGCAGGAGCCACAGCAACATTTTTCCAGCAGAGATTGCTTTTTGCACCAATTAAAACAAAACAAAAGCAAAGCACCACTTTGAAACCCATAAGGCACAACGCTTGCAAACTGGCACTTCAACCTTTTACACAGAGTAATTCTAGGCACCTGGATGTTATTAGGCAGAGTAATTATTCCTCCTTTGCCTCCAGTCTACATTTTTCCTCTGGGTCACTCACGGAACATTTTTTTAATCCTACAAAAAGAGAAACCTAATTCAGAAGCTATTGATTCTAGATATCTTTTTATCTTTCTGACTTTAAGCTCGGCTTAAGTGCGGCGCTCAGCTGCCCGCAAGGATGCGCCTGCTCCAGCCCGCAGAGTTCTGCTACTGGCGCCCTGTATTTACAGCAAGGAAAAATCCACTTGTCTGCAATGTCATTCCCTTAGGAAAACGTGCAGGTGACGGGTCGCAGCCAAAGCAAGAGGCGGAATGGTAAAGGTGGGAGGTAAAAAATGTCCTACGGCAATTCTCCCGTGTTAACCAAGGTGGCAAACAGCAAAGCTGGCCTCGGGCTGGACACAGAGCCCCAGCAAAGGCGTGACTGGGATTTTTCCCTCTGACACCACGTTCCTTTGGTGGTGACAATGTTCCCAGCTCACAGCAGGGAGTGGAAGAAGAGGCACTTTGGTGCCTTTTGCATGGATGGGGAAGGCAGGTAGGTCCTGCTCAATCATCAACACAATATCTACATCATCAACACCGGTCTCTCTCGTACATCCTCCCAGTTGAGGTATAAATCACAGCTACTTAGCAAAATTCCAGCTTTGTTAATTATATCTTACATAAAACAACAACAGGGGATTGACATTCATCAGAAAATTCCTGAATGCGATTTAATTTATAAGAGTAATTTCATTATGGATTTACTAGGGAAAGGTTTTGCTAGAAGTGTGAGCTGTTTCCTACTGCTTTCTTATCACAGTGATCCGCCTTAAGGTTTCACACACTTCTCATCACTGTAATATCTGAGTATCTTCTATGTAAAATCAATAGCAATATGAAAGCCTATAACTTGATAATGAAGTTTCTAAAATGACAACAGAGCTGAAATCCCTTCTCTTATACCTTTCTTCTCCTGTGGGATCATTTTTATTTCCTTTTTCTTTTTTTTCCCCTTTTCCCCAAAATAATGCAAATATTCGTACAGACTTTGCAAAATTCAACATCACCTCTAATTCTTGGACTGGTCAGGATGTTTTGGCACAGAATAGAAGGATCAAACTCTTCACCAGCACTCGAATCCTTGCCAAAATCTGCCAGCAAACCTGAGAATGGAGGTGGAAGGAGAGATAAAAACAAAGGACAATGCAGCTGGGCTCCGTGCATATCCCCTCCGTGTCCGGATGGGAAAATACAGCTGCTCCTTTCCATGCAGGTGATACCGTTTAATCCATACCACGGAGTCTCTGAGCTACAGCCCCAATGCACATACCATTACTCTTATTTAACGCCGCTCAGCACCACACACCATCACCCCGAGCTACCTACGAGGCAGAACCCGGGCAGTAAAAGTGCAGGATTCGTGCAGCTCATATAAACAAATGCAACCCAGAAGTTGCTGCTTCCCTGGACACCAATGTAAAGTATGTATGGAAAGTTTACATCTGACCATAAAGCTCAGCGACAGCAGCAGAGCCCTGCTCGGAGCGGCACGGCCCCCAGCCCAACCCATCGCCTCCCTTTTCATTTAACACCGGGAAAATAAACTTTTATTGGGTCACTGAGATGCTTCTGCAGCGTCCAAATAAACACCAACCATCGCTCAGCCTTCATCCCCCGCGCTCCTGTTCCCCACTGCAGCCTCCTACCACCTGCTGTATGGACATACCAGGACGCAGCGTTTGCCTCCAGGATCCTGCAGCTTAGAAGAATCTGCCATTTCATGAGAGGCACTGATTTAATGCAACTCTGTTTTGATTTTTCTACTGCTGTATTTGAGGAGAGAAAAACGTGGAGAATGGCTCTGCAAAAGGAAAAGTAGATACTTTAAATTGTATTTTTATTCAAATGAAGCAAAACTAAATTCTACATCCTCTTATAATATATTTCAAGGCGTCCGTAGATGCAACAGAAACGTATTGAGCATTTTTCATCCCTCCAAGAGAAAACAGCCTAAATGAAATGTGAGCACTCTAACAAATCCTAAGCAGCCCATTTGCTAAGCAACGATGCAAGTTCCCTCTGCTGCAAGCGATGAAGCAATGCCAGCAAGAGTTGCAAAGTGCCCCAAAGAGCAGCCACGTCCCAACTAATTACTTAATATTGCAATGGCTGAATGCAAGGTGAGCCAAGGGATTAAACAATTTTATCTCCTTTGGGCCAGTAAAGAATCTGTCTAGGCTACTGGCTCCTGCAAATGAAAAGAAAGCTTAAAGGGAGATCAGTCCAGCTCCATCCCTTCTTGCCATGCAGAGATGAACTGCTTTGAGAGTGAGGAGCAAAGTGGAGATGAACGGCTTGCAGGGGCCTCCTGGTGAGACATATTTAGACTTGTTTGGCTGAACTGTTCAAACAATTTTGAGGGTCTTTCACAAAATAAAAACAGATGAGCAATGGATGCTCTGCCATTAACTAGCATGCCCGACCAGATGATGTAAAATATGGTTCACAGCTAAAGTCACTGTGCTGTTACTGCTATTACAAACAAATATAACAAGGCAATAACTTGCTCGACAGCAACAAAAAATCTGAGCATCTGCACAAGCTAACTAAGAAGCATCTCCACGAGCACTGGAGCTGAAGCAGCTCTGTTTTATTGCTGTTGAGGCAGCATGAGCTGGTTGACATTGGTACCCAAGGTGATGGGAGCTGCAGAGGAAGCTTTCTGCAGGTTTGGGCATGGAGAAGCATCTCTTTGGCATGTTCTCCAGTAATAATATGTCAGTAATAACCTCGCGTGCTAAGAGACAGCTACTTGCATGCACATCTTCTAAAAAACAGCTCAACCAGACGGACACACTGGTGCAGGCAGGGAGTTGTGTGGACAGAGGAAAGCCGAGGAAAGTCTAGTTTGGGACACAGGTTTCTCTGCGTCCGGCCATGGAGACATGAGCCCGAGGCGATTGGAACAGGGAACTGTAAAGAGCTGGGGAATCCTAAAGCACTTTGGGATTGAGACACCTCCTTAGGATGTGGGCTGAGCTTTTGCAAACAGCTTCTAAACAAGCTCAGGCGGCAGCAATTCCCTCTGCCCTTGGATGAGCTCTGGGATTTCTCCGGGAGCCGGAGGGGCTGGACAGCCCGGTGCTCGGCAGGCAGGGTCACTCAGTGCAGCCTGCCAGGCTTTTCCAAGAGTTCTCCCTTTTTCAAGAGCTCAAGAACAAGTTTCAGTTCTTGCAATTTGCGCTTGGAATGCAAACGTCGCACAAGTCTCCTAAGCAGCAACTCATCAGCCCCTTCACTGAGCGGAGTGAAATAAATTTTGACAAATGTTAATAAAAGGACTGACTAGTTTTGCAGGGAGGAGAATGAAAGATTTCCAATCGTTATTTACAAGCAGTTTTGGAAATATAAAACCTTAATAACAGAGAGAAATTGCAGGGAAGTTACCCGTGTAGCTCTGACTATCTCCAGCCATTCCTCAAACTTACTTTGATGCGTTTTACTTTACAAACCCAGGCACTAACCAATTTCTTCAGACGACGGGTCAAATCCAAGACAATATCTTGTCAGTTTGATTTAACTAAAACCCTGTGATCTGAAGAGATGGTGCTGTTGACACTGCAGCATCATTCAAGCACACAAAATTGCCAACGTTTTCCCAGTACACAGCTGATTCCTCCCGCAGCTTGCAGCGGCCACATCCTTTCTGCCAGGAAACTCCATTCACGTAATTGCAGCTAATACAAATTAATACTCTGCTAACAGAGTCTGAATTGCTTGGCAGGAGGTATTTGCATGCCCTTACCATCAGTCTTTAGCAAACACTGGACGTACCTTCAGTTGGATAGGAAGTTGCAAGAGCAGCTACAGGGAAATTATATTATGCAAAATTTGGGTGCAGTTCTGAACAACAAACCTGCAGAAAAGTGAAGCTCCTGGATGTGGGATTACTGCAAGGATATGTCCATCTGCCAGGAGCTGCTTTAGATGCAGCAGCTCCTGCAACACCCGCTTCTCTCTGGGAGCCTCGAGGTTCTTTCCAGCCTTCCCTAGCGACAGACGCATTTAAATGGGGAAGAAGTGGTAAAAAAAAGACTGCTGTGAGATAAGAAAGCTAAATTACCCCTAAACCATGTGGATTTTCAGTGTCTGGATTGAAGAGAGACGCTACAGCCCTTGACAGCTGAGCCCCATCTGCTATGGACGCAGAATTTCTAAGCAGAAAACAGCCTCCAGAACAGCCACCCTTGCGACGCTTACAGACACGGTCTCCAAGAGGTACCCGAGCGGGAGGCCAAGAAAGCCCTTCATTTGCTAAACAGCAATTGCTCATGCTCCTCTTGTGCCTTCCTTGGAAAACCTTTTCCAGTATTTCCACCGGCATAAAAAGGCTCTCAGGGCCCTCCTGGCTTGCATTTCATGTGCAAATTTGATGCAATAAGCCACAGACTTACAGGACACAGGGGACTACAATGCTCACTGATCCTGGAGCTCTGGGGATGCAGCACGTGGGGCACCACCGGGGTGGGACCGTGCTGAGTCTCGGAGCAGCTCCTGGCAGCACCACGCACACAAAGTGCAAACAGCAGCAGCAGCAGCAAGGAGCCGAAGTGTCACGAGTGACTTCAGGCAGCTCAACCTCTTCCACGAGCAACTCTTCTATAATCTCCCCATCAGCTACACAGTCCTAGGCCCGTTATAAAGCACCACCGACGTCCGTCAGCTTCATCAGTCAATGTGTTAATTACAGTCCGTAGTGCCTGTTGGTCACATCGCAGCAAAGGGTTCAATAAATACCAGCTAAGGCGACGGAGCCTTCCCACGACGGGGTCTGCCCGGCTTGCAGACTAATGAATGGCTTCATAAAAACGCATCTTAGAATAAGGAGCAAAGTGGCAATTTTCTAACAACTTCGGGCCCTTATTCATCTTCCATTTTAGCAGATGCTTGGTGAGTAAATTGCATTAAAACAAGTCTATTAGCCCTGCCAGGAGATGCATTACATTTCCTTGCTGGCTCCCCAAGTATTTCAGACTGCTTTACGTGGGAGAAAAATGCTTATTTTTGATGGTTTCCACTGTACTGGACACAGCCTCATGGCGAAACAAAAAACCAATGGCAACTAGCATTGAAATAGGTGAATAGATGCCCTCCAAAAGCATCATTAAAATGTTCTTAAGGCCCAAATTCCAAGCTGGGCTCGTTGCAGGGGCGCAGGCTTTTAAGCAGGGTGCTGAAGAGGCCCGTGCTCCTGGAGCAGATGGGATGAGCCCCTCACCCTGGTGCACAGGCTCCACATTCCCGCCTTCGCACACCAGAAATGAGTCTATTTTATAAGACTATATATATGTTAAAAGAAGGCGTAAAGCCCCCGGGCTGTAAAAAGCGGTACAGCCACAGCCTTGCTGGCCCTGAGCGCGTGGGATGTCACGACTGGCTGCACAGAGCGGGGCAAATGAGGGGTTTTCTGCTTTTATTCCCATGCACGGGCAGCAGGGACGTGCAGGGCAGCTCGGAGCATCAATCCGCTTATCCCTACTGGCAGATCCTGATGTTCATCCCAAAGTTTGGATCATGCAGAACGCCAAGAATAAATTTCTGGAGTATGTTATAGGCAGACAGCAGTGCTAGGGACAGGCTGTCCCAGCGAGGCAAAGACAGCATTTTAGCTATTTATTTTAGCTATTTATTAGCTAAATTTTTTTTAGCTATTTATTTTAGCTATTTTAGCTATTTATTATTAGCCCTATAGAATAGGGCTTTTTTTTTTTTTTTTTGACTCTTTTTTGGAAGTATTAATGCAGAACGAACCTTTGAGCTCAGCTTATTCCACTCCCCACCGCTACCTTTTCAGTTCCTATCTCGACATCCCGAATTTGCCAAGGAGATTTTTTCTCCTGTGAAGAGCACGAGATGAAAACCTCTCAGCGGCAGCTCCACACAAATCCCATCCCGTGCAAGGGGCAAAGGCACCACACCTGGTAATCTTCTGAGGGCTGCTCTGGCATTTGCATCAAAAAAAATTAACCCTATCGTCCTAGAGTGGTGTGTGATAGCAGTAAAATAAGTGTTAAATGAACTAAGATCTGGCTGATGGGCAGATCTCAAAGGTTAGTTCGAGTAAGGGAACAACCATATGTTGTTTTGGGCAACAAGGAGATCCTAAGCCCAAATTTGTTCTACATTTCCACCCATGCTCTGGAATAAATACTAAGATCAAATAGAAATCTTCAACAGGCTAATACAGTGCCAGCAATTCCCAAACAGGGAAAACAACGTTGAGCAGGCACCAAGCAAAAGGAAACGGGCAGCAAAGATGCTCCAATCTCCATATAGATAAACAAGACACAGAAACATCCACTCCAATATGCTACTGACCTCTGCCTGTGTAAAAAACCACAAGTCTGAACAGCTGGGTCTGATTCTTAGAAAACCATTTTTGAAAGGACAAGATGAAATCATAGGAGATCCTCCAGTTCTCTATTTAGAGCTAATTGAAAACGCACATTATAATTCCTAGATCTCTGCCTACCTGACCTGCAGGTGCACTTTTATGGCTCGGACAGCCAGGCATTACAGGACCTCACCAATATTTTTATTTCCCCTGCACTGATGCAATTCTGTGCCTGCAAGTAACTAAAAATACTATTATTTGTGCATGCCAAATTGCTTCAGTGAACATAGCTGGTATGGATCAAATCACTTTTCTGAGAAACGGTGTTTGGCTGGTTTTATGCGCCACTGAGTCATTCATAAGTGCTTATAAATATTTAGATAGTCTATTCTTGCGAGAGCGCATGTAGACATTTGATACGGTTTGTACGACACCACCTCTGAAGCACCAGCTCTGCTCCACACTGGAATTCTTGCATTTCAAACACAGATGAACAAATCAATGCACCCGGAAGACCGTCCGAAAATCACCAGTATATTGTATTCTAGTGAGTTTTCTTTGCAATTTGTCAACAATAGATTTCCAATAACAACTCGTAATTAGTTCACTGTGTCTCATTCAATTGTTATATATTAAGCCCATCGACATCTCCCAAGTGGTATCTTTTGAAATGAGAGGTGTGTAAAAAACTACATTGTAGTTTGGCAATTCATACTGGGGTGCCGGTGCCAGCGTGCAGGGGGTACCCTCGCATGCAGGAACAGCAAAGCAGCACCAGAAACGCTCCAGAAAACATCTAGACAGCAATTTCTTTTTCCATTTTTAAGCAAAAAGCATATAATAAAAAAACATAAATATAGTGTTATTTCCCATTGATCAAGCCAAAACCTTACTTCAAGAGACTCTCGTAATGCAGACTGGTCTGCAGCAACATAAAAGAAAATTACACACTAAGGAGATTGCAGGTGAGGAGGCAGAGTAGGGCACATGGACGGTCACTATTTTAGGACTCTGACAGTGCAGATCGCTGTCGCTACAATAATACTAATGTTTAAGAGGAGACCACCTCACTTGGCACATTTTACCTGACAGTTGTCCAATATAATTGTCGAGCTCGATCAGCCCAGCTGAGGGACAGCATTCACACGTATCCCATCCTACGTGCCGTACTGATGGGAAAACAGATTTGCAAAGCACACGAGTAAACACTTCATCTAAAAATGCTAATTCTAGACGCGATTTTATGCTGGAACACCTGGTTTTCCAGGTGCATGTGGAATGCTCCTATCACACACACATTTCCAAGTACGCGCATTCATTTCCATCATTTCTTTCCAACTTCCCTTACGATGAGATTTCTCCAGGAACAGCGACGCTTTTCAGTGTTTCCCTTCTGATTACCATCCTCTTTTCCCCCTTGATCCAACAGCTTCTCCCTAGGTTTTGCTCCCTCCTGTTCAAAGTGGACCTTTGCTTTGCACAGGTGGGCACTGATCTTAACCCTTGTGTGCAGGAACAAGAAAGCTGCGACCCAAAGTAGTTTCCTGCAAATCAGAAACATGCACCCTGCAAAAACGCCATCCACGTTTTATTTGCACACATGTGTTTGCAGGGAGCTAAGGTAGCCGGTTTCTCTGGGAACTCGTTTTCCAAAAGCACCAGCACAAAGTCCTGCAATCGACCTGAGAACCTGCAGCGGGAAGAGGGAATTTCCTGGGGATGTGCAGGGATAGCAGGGGCGGGAACGGGTTCCCCTTGGCAATGAGCTGGCATTCCAGGGGATTCTGTCTTTGGGTTAATAACCTCTTATTAGCTACACAGTGTTGACAAGATAAAGCCATTTTGATGGCAGGCATGTTTTCCCTCCCCTGACAAATTTGTACTACAAATTGACCTGTCCACGCTGATGATGATAGAGATGCAGAAGCGGCCGCTGCCTTTCTCCCCAGCCGGGCTCTCCCATCTGGCCCAGGCTGCTCCTCGCCCATTAGCGCAGGCAAAAGGAAAGCCAAAAGCCACATCCCTAATTGTAATGACCCCCAGCCGCATCCGCTTCCAGAAGTCAGATTCCAAAATCACTCATCGGAGCATATTTAAGGCAGTACTCAGCGGGGTGATGCGCTTGCCAATTTGCCAGACTATTTCCACGCTGATTAATTAGAGGCAAGCTCTGCTACAGCTTTTATGACAACTATGCCTTTTATTTATTCCTCATTCGCTGAATCTTTTGTGACAGTTTAAAGAAAAGATGCAGACAAGTACGCTCACTAGTACTCTCTGTATTTCTGGAATGTGGAATTCTTGCGAATATCACATTAAAATTTAATGTTTTTAAGCAAAGGCCCCAAACCTGCTTATCTAATAAAATTTGCTAATGAGAAATTAGAAAACACCTATAATTTGTTCCTTCCAGAGCTGCCAGGAGAATATCTGAACCACCTCATATGTTATTTACATATGATGAAGGTGAATTTAAGAGGTGATATCCATTAGAACAGGACTAAAGTATCTGTAGCCTTCTACACACACAAGCAAACTCTTAAAAGCTGAAATATTAGGATTCAGGGACAAAAGCTCTTTTAGAAGAGCAGGAAAAGGATGGCACACTGGAGAGGCTAGGCAGGAGGGCCACGTTCCCTCCCAAAATCTCAGACTGAGCATTAACAGCACCATGCAAATAATTAGCATGATTGGATATCATCATTTAAAGTAGCAGCTATTACCTTGCAACAGGGAAACCAAGTTTCAGAAAGGGCAAGCTAGTGGATTCCTCTCCAAACTGCATTTTTTTTTGTTCATTTACAACCGATTAGCGTGGACAGGGTGACGAGAAAGCAAGAGAGAGCTGCACAAAGCGAGAGCAAGAGACAACCGCGCTGCTCTGCTCCTTACGGAGAGGCCAGGAGGCTCCTCGCAACGAAACGCAGCTTCTCGGAGCGGCAAAGCAAAGACAAATTGCCAAGCTCTTCCCGCGACCAAGGTCATCCCGGCAGGCTGCGGCGCGGCGCAGACACCGGAGCAGCCCTAACCTCGTTTGGGAGAGGATAAATTAGATCGAGCCTGCGCGCCGCCGCTGAACGCGGGTAATTAGATTGCGCCGCCGGCTGAGCCGTCCTCGCGGGCTCCCGGCACCAGCACTCGGGGCAATTTCCAGCCACGGCAGGATCACCCTAATGGGCCACAAATATGAAAAATGCACCCGGTGCAACGCCTGTAAATTACTGTTGCCGGCCAAGCCCCGGCTCAGAATGAAGTGCCCGCTTCAGAAACGCTTACGGGCTGCAAAACAAACCGCGCGCTCGCAGCAACTGCCTGCAGAAGAAGTGTTTTTACCTGTTTTTTCCTAGATTGTGCAATAAAGGAAAATGAAAAGGTGCAATTTCACCAAGAAGTGAACTTCGCCTACAGAAGCTGCAAAAAAGTTGTGAGCAATAAATTTTGATTCTAAAAGTTGATGACCCATTAATGGCTCTTAATAATACCATGGATTCTGCAAAAACCAAAACAGAAAAGTAAGTCGTTTTCATATGCAGATGGAGAACTTTTTTTTCCCTTTTTTTTGGAAATAAAATTCTGGTAGACACTCCTTGCAATATTTTGGTTTCTGCTAAAATATTTTTGTATGTTATTGATTACTATCTCTGTTCCTTGGCTAATATTTTGTACTTCTCTTATTTTCATTACCTATATATAAAACCCACTGGACCAAAAACCCATGCAAACGACTCGTGCAATTTCACTGGGAGTTGCTGTGACTTTGAGAACTCACTGATCCACATGTGCTCCCGAGCAACTGCGTGTCAAGCCTTTATATGGCTGGGTTAATTCACTTTATGGCCTTTTTAATGTGTGAGGTTTTATGTTTTACTGTATAGCTGCTAGTCTGAGTGTGCTGCGTTGAATTAAGTGCATGTGTGGTTCGAGCAGGTCTAAGGTGACAGCTGGGGCTAATTTAAAAGCACTTAAAAATTATTATTCAAAGTATTTTTTTTGAGTGAAAAGCTGGGAGTAAAGAAAACAGAAATGATGTTCTTGAGAAAAGTGGAGATTCAGGGAAAATAGAGGCATTTCCAGGATTCCTGCATTTCCAGGATGAAGCACACGCTTGTCCTCTGTAGCTCACTACCCTGCTGGTTGCAAAAAATAGCATTTTCTGTCTTACTCTTTCAGTATCTCAAAGGGCTTTAGGGATACCAATAAAGTCTCATGTTGTCAACGTAGGGGACTGCGTGGTCCTTTTCCAGGGAAGTTCTTCACTGCAGGCTTAACTTGGAGTATGAACACATTGTTACGACAATAAACAGAATATCTAAAGTACTTTCCTGTCATCCAGTTTAAATAGCTTGGTGATCTAGGGATTCCTGCCAATGGTGCTGAGATGTGCATTGAAAGCACACAGTAATTTACTTACTAACATGGGAAAAAAACCCTCAAAAAAACATTATTCCCATTAGGCCCATTATTCCCATTAGGCCCAACATTCAGTAAGATACCTTCCACACATCAAACTAACATTGCCACAACACTTTGGGAGAGGTTTCGAGGAAAGAAACCAGAAAAAGTCTTTCCTAGGGCTGTTTTGTCCTCGGGATCAGAAACGAGCCCTCTCCTAGCAATTTCCGCGGCCTAAAACGCGGGGAGGGATGAGCTCTGCCGGCGGGGCCGCCGGGACGCGGCCCGCGCGCGGCCCCTTCCACCCTCCGTGGACGCAGGGACACGGGGAGCGCGGGCACTCACGGAAGGCCGTGTAGAGCTCGGGCAGGGTCAGGAAGCCGTCCTTGTTGTAATCATCGAAGCGCAGAAGGTCTTCCAGGGTACAGTGCAACACGTCGTCCTCTAGAGCCTCCTTCTTCATTACCTGGGGCCAAGAGAGCGTGTCATCCTACGTGCAACGTCAAGCTACACACTGTGGGCCTCAATATTCAATTTTTGCTTCTATAAGGGGCAAATTTTTGTAGGAATTAATGATAGGCAAATCCCTGGTCCTCATGGCAGGTGGGAAGCCACCCAGAACAACTCTAGAGTGACACATTAGAGGTGAAAGCCCTAGGGACTTGGGCACCTTTGACAATTTCTGCTTTCACAACGTTTCCTACATATTCTAGACATTTCACTATTTCTACTCGAGGAACTGGAGAAGCTTTAGATGTCCTACATCCAGGTTAGCATAAAGCCCAAACTGGACCCAAGCATATTAAATTAAAAACTCGGAAGTATTTGCAGAGCAAAGGAAACTATTGAAGTGTTGCATCTACAAGGCAGGAAGGCTTTTTACTTTAGCCCAAAGACGCTTTTATTTACTATTCTAGTCTTGGCCCATTGTATTAAAGCAATCTGAAGTAATAATGCTAAAAAAATGACCCTTCACCTAGCGAGTAAAAATGTTCAATAAAAGTGAGATCAACCATAACTTCCAAGATCAATCTTCTAAAGATGGAAATCTCCCTTTGTCTACTTTTGTATTGAAAATTGATTAACTTTTCATAAGACTGACAAGTTTTTCGTAGTCCTTTTGATTTAATGTCAGAGAAAAAAAAAAAGAAAAATCTCAAAACTTATTCAGTAGATTTATGAATCTGACTTTAACATACATTAAAGATTTAGATGGAAATAACATTCCAATTACCACAATTGTTAATGGCCTTATATATCCATGGCTGCAGCTTATTTGGATATTTGACCTGCAGCATTTCCAGCATTTCCCTTGGGAGAAACCCCAGCACGGAGGCTCCGCTTTGGGCATAAAGACCATCATTCCAGCCTTAAAAATGACTCTGCTTTCCCTGCAGCAGCGCCCGTTACCTGCCTCGGGTTTTTCTTTGCAGACAATACTGTCGGGCTCCAGAGACTATTTTCCTTCTAAATAAAACGAAGGAATAGCAAGAGCTCGTCTGGTGGCCAGAGCGGAGGAGATCACAGCAGCTCCTGCTGCACCACCACCGTTTCCTTCTCCTCTACCGGTGGGCAATAAGACTCCTGCCCTTTAGGGGAATGGGAAGCTGCACGGGCTTCAAATTTAAAGAGCCAGGAGGAATCCATCCCAAAGCCACCAAACAAGGCCACAAAGTCCACTGAGACTATAACACAGAAAACTAAAAACCTCTTATTGACTAATCAATCTCCTAAAAACAGGAGCCTGTTGGACCAGCTTTAGGAGCAACACAGCAAGAACAGGAGAAATAAAAAGAAAACAGAGCGGCCAAGGTCCTCGTTTGCTCTTTGGGAGAGACTGGACAAGAGGCATCTGGCAGACGGAGCCTGCGGCAACTCTGCACCAGACCTTAAGGCCCTAAACTCCTGTCCTTTAGAGCACAGAGCATCCCTCCTCCTCACCAGGGCACACAGGCTGCCAAGGCTTTATTTCCACGCAAGCTGCCTCTTAGCACATCCTGATGGAATAAGCTTCATGTAAAAAGGGTAAGAAATGGGAGAGGAGGACGGACACTTAGCTGTCACCGTGCAAAAGTCTTACATCTCCCGTGTCCTCACATAATGGTCGGATTTAGATGAAGGATTGCATATATTCATAGGTGGGAGAGCTTGGAGCATTTGTGCTGAGGCGGCTTTGTGCAGAAAGGCTCCTGCATCCCATGAACAGCGCTGGGATTGAGATCGGGCGGCGAGCGCAGCGCGCGTGTCCCGGGAGCTCCACGGCAGCAACGGGAACACCTGGGAACAGCGCTCGGAGACGCTATGGAGCCCACGGCCTGCATCCCACCTGGGGCCGGGTCTTCTCCTCAGTGCGGGGCTGTTTCCTCACTCTGGTGCTTGGGGCGGGCGGGTTGAACCAGCCGCTCCGCGCTGCATGCTCAGGGTTAGCGCTACCCACTAACGAGCCAGAAGCGCACGGCATGCCCGTGATGGGGAATCAGTTTGCTCAGGCTTTGCACTTCCTCTAACATTATGAGGTTCAGCTAATCAACGTTTCAGCAGCTGCATAGGGATCCTTGGAGAACGAGCCTTTTTAGGTGGTCCAAAATGCAGGAAAAAAGTAGTAAGAGGCTGCTCTCTACCTTGCCATATATCTAAACATCCAGACTAACTTTACACAAGCAGCTATCTGGAAACTCTCCCTAAGATGCCTGGCAGTAATGAGGATCATCGCCTGTTTTTCAGGGGCAAGGACGGGGCTGTTTGTTTGCAAAGGACCTCAGAGGTTTGTGACCACATCATGTCCCCAAGATTGGGGAGGACTCCAACCCTCCCTTGTCCACTGCTGGACAGACAGCTACAAACAGCCCTTCTCACAAAACTGCTGTATTCAATTTACACTTGGAATGAAACCCCCAAACCGCTTCCTAATTCCATTTTCACTGGGCAACAAACCCACCTGGGCCAGCTCGGAGCTGCTGAGATGCCCGTCGCCGTTCACATCCAGGTGCGTAAAGGTGTCCTCGACCAGGGCGCGCTTCTGGGCGGCCCTGTCGCGCGCGGGGCGGCTCGGCGCGCTCCGCCGGCGCTCCCCCAGCTCCAGCAGGATGCTCTTCAGCCGCCCGTAGCCTGCCATGGTGCACGAGCCACCTGCAAGAGAAGGCTGCGTTACTGGACCATGCACGTGCGCCTCGAGCTTTGCAAAAGACTCAACGTGGAAGGAGAAAAGCAAGGTGAAGTCAAAGACAAGGTGCAGTCAAGACCATCTGCACAGAGCCAAACAGAGGCCACACTTCAAGATGTGCCCCTTTTCTAAAATCCTGCTCCTGCGGAGGTTCCTGAGCACGTTCCCTTCCACATTACAGAGCTTTGGGAGCGGACACTCGGCTTCATAATCCCACCCAAGCACACTCTGCATTTCTTCAAAGATAAATTTGCCCTGTAAAGTACAAATAAAACCCAAGAAGAGGAGGGTTTCCACAGGCTAGGAAGCTCAGTGCCCATAAAGGAGAGGCACTCGCTAGTCCTGACAACACAAACCACGGGACCGACCGCGCAGCAAAACCTGGAGCCTCTGTGGCCAGCGAGGCCCCGAGCCCCCAGGGTCGCTCCATGTTTCATCTCACTCTTACAGAAAGAGCAGCCTGGTCTTTACTGATCCTTCCTTGGGGAACCTCTTGTTCTGATTTAAGAGTATCCTCTCGTGGAGGAAATATTTCCACTTTAAGTGAAACATACAGAAGCTGCTGACCTTTTGTGCTCGACTGCTCTCCAGCTGCCCTCAGTCCATGCATCCAAACAGTCCTGTCCGGCACAGGGCGCACGTGCCACAAGAGCAGCGTTAAAACCACCTCGCATTTTAATTTCAGTGCTGAGCCAGCTGGATTAAATTGGCAGGGACTGATTTCACGTAGCATAAGGGACAATGCTCCTGTAGATCACTGAGGACCACAAGCATCGTTCCTCTGCAAGCAAGAGGAGACGCTGGCACGTCGATAACCGCCCTCTCTGTTCTTCCATGGCTCGCTGCATCATCTTCTGTCCTCTGGTCCCACTCCGACCGAAATCCAATTAAAATTCCAGGTGGGAGGCAGCTCTCTGATAACAAACCCACCTACCTCGGAGCTCTCCTCTCACCCGTCGTGTTTGTACTCGCTACTTCAAACGCGCCGCGACTTCAGCGGGCGGGAGCAGCCGCGCAGGCTGGAGCTGCCCTGCTCGCCAGGTCAGCATCCTGCTGCTGCAGGAGCAATAACCACAAGGAAAAGCTGATTTGCTGATTTTCCACCCTGAACTTCGACCCTCCGAGATGTGAGAGCTCCTCTCTGTTCGGGGACACTGAGGTCACTTTGGAGCCAGTTGGCCGGTGCCCAGGAAAGCAGCCAAAGTGCAAAACTTTTCGTACTCTCCAAGCAATCTCTGAAAGTCACCTCAGTCCCAACTCTTGTACCCTGGGAACGTGGGATCAGTCTCATCTTGCTGAAAAAATGGGCTACGTGGCTGCTATTTCTTGCCTCGTCTATCTCTGTTCCTGCTATTTTGCAGCATTAGGTCACCTGATTGTCACTCCAAGGGTTGTACAGTGAAATCCCAGTATTTCCATCAGGTGTTTATTTAGGACAAAAGCATTGCCGTATCAAGGGCACTCAAGCAATTCTGCCAAAGCAGCTCCTCTTTACTGCCTTCCAGCCTCTTGCCTTCCTCGTACCTGCTGCCCGAGTGCTGCTTTCCAGCTGCACGGCCCTGCTCCCTCGCTGGCCTGCGGCTCAAAGGAAACGCTCTGACCTGGAACGACGACTTTACAACCGCCCTTGGCCAAAGCACCAATTCCCGAGCGCGCTGGGCTCGGGTGTTTGATTCACGCTCCGCAGCCTGGATCTAATGCTGTTCTAAAGGCCACGACTACGGCACTCCGGTGAGCTGGACGTGCCCTGCCCAGGATTCGGTCCGCAGCCAAGGATACGTCCTTGGGCAACCTGAATCCTTTGGGAAGCCAATGCCAAGGACAGCGAGGCTGTGAAGGTCCTTCTCCTTTACCAGGCACTGCTCTCATCTTGCAGCCCGGTTATCCTCCCGTTGGCACCACCAGCAGCCCTTCTTGGAGCTGCTTGTGCAGCTCTGGTTGAGGTCCGCTCTGCATTTGCTGTCCTGCTGTCAATGACACCTGTAATCTTCTTATTTTGTGCCTGGAATCCACCTGCTTTATCTCCTAAATACTCCCTCCTTATGTTTCTGGCAGCAGCACTGCTTGCATGCTTGCTGTTCTTCAAGGTATTAAAACCATAGTTGTTAAACAAAAAGAATCACGCACAAAAAACTTGCTTATGCCCTTCTGCTTGTTCCTGTTCTTGCTTCCACTCGGCTAAGAGCTGCCAGCAGCTTCCTTTGCAACCCAAACTCATCATCAGCCGCTTGTCTCATCCCTAGGGCTTGTTAAGAGCCGCCCCTTGCCCGGGTTTCCTTGTGCCCTTCCTGGGGACCTGGGCTCTTGGACGGGTCCATGATGGTCCCCGCGGGCTGGGGAGCGGAGGTGGCCCCCAGGCCACTGCCTGGACACGCAGGGCTGTGGGGACGTGTTTGAGGATGGGGAACACGAGTAACGTCACGTTTGCTGCTCTCTTTGGCGTTTAATCCGATCCAAGAGCTCTCCTTATAAACACGGATCTGAATGGGACCACCCCAGGGCAGGCAGAGCTCAAGCTCGGGGGAACAGTCACACTTGGCCCTCTGCTTTAATGCAGCTAAAAACCCTGCACTTGTTAATCGCTTATTTAAGAGCATCAATAATTTGCTTTTAAATTGCCCACTGTAGAAGCTGCTCCTGAATTAAAAAACCACAGGCTTTGGGGAAGCCTTGGAACAAGGTGCAGCTCCCTCTGTCAATGCAACGGATGAACTTAAAAGATAGGCATTTCCAGCATTTTTCTACACAACTGAGCCCTTAAACCCCAGCACCAGCCTGAAGAGGCTCTCCAGCCTCCGCCAGGGCTGCAAAGCTCCCCAGGACTGACGTCTGGCTGTTAGACGTGGCAAGAAGCAAGGGTCACGTCTGCGCGCGCCGCTCGCCCGGAGCGCCCCGCGCCGCCCAGCCCGCTCAGCGCTCCCGCATGCCGCGGCAGATAAAATATTGATCAGCCTGCCAAGAAACACAGAGCGCCACTCTATTCTCATGTCAGAACTCGGTAATGAACTGCATTTATCAAGACCATCCTCTCTGGGAAAGGTCAGTGGCGAGCGTGGCTAAATTGCCATGACAGATCATTAATCCGCTTCCCTCCCTAATTGCCCTCTTTGAAAATTTTACTCCCGGTGTCTGCGAATTGCGGCGGATGCTGCTGGGGAGCTCCCCAACAAGCCTCTGTCCTCCGTGGAGCTGAGCGAGATAACAGGAAAACAGCCAGCCTGGGGATTAAGCGCCTTTCAAAGCAACGCAAGGCAAAATACAAAAATAAATTCTCACTGCAAATCCCTCTTCCTCCATGCAAATTTTCTATCCTCCTCTTCCTATCTGTCTTCCTGTTCCTTTAATTGCTCTGTTTTGTTTTTCTTTCTCAAATGCATGGACAGATTGGGCCAACTTTCCTTCTACTTCTGCTGAGCAATAGTAATGAAGGAGGTAAAAAAACTCTCCTCTTCCTCGGCTGGCATGTGAGCAATCCCCTTCCATCAACACCGACAAGCACATCCTGGAAAGCTGGTGACATTCAGACATCTCCTGCAACTTAAAGCACTTGGGTGAACTTTGAATTAAGAGTATCCCACTGCTGCACCCAATGCCACCCAAAACCATGGCCTTGGTTGTCCCCGGGCCACCTCAGTGTCCCCAGGAAGAGCTGCCCACCTGCCAGTACCTGCTTTAGTCCTCATTTGAATTTTCAAATTAAGGGAAATTCCGCTAAAGTTACTGCTGGAGAGGAGCAGATGTTTATCATCATGCAAATCCATGAGCATTAGCAATCCTTCAGCTGCCGCTGCTGGAAAAAATTCAATTAACAACAAAAGACCCAACTAACTTGCTTATCTTAGGGATGGGTTTCAGTTACTGTGATGCACATTTATCAGATACCCATGTATAATTTTGCAGCAACTGGGAGCTCACTGAATAAATCACAGGAATGGAACAGACAATATACGTATATATTAAAAAAATAGATACTATTAAAAAGCAGACATTTACTACCTAGAAGAGTTAAATCTTGCCTCAGCATATGTTTATTTGAATATTTCATTTTATTACAGCAAATAACACCCAACTATTACTCCACCAGCTTTTAAAATAGATTAAAAACTTAGAGTATCAGAATACAGCTTCATCCTTCCAGAAACAAAAGCTCACGGGTTCCTTTGCCCAAAGCAAGTGCCAAGCCAAAAAGCAAGTTCCAGCTTCGGGCCCTTCCTGACCAACAGGCCTAGGGGTGGGAAATGCTAGAAAGAGTCCCGGGAGAGACACAGTGGGAATGGTGCAATGGGAAAGCGACCGATAAATGTAATTTTTCGCTGCCTATCACCTCCTGAGCAGCGTGCCCCACATTTATGGGCCTTGCACCCCATGGGGATCAGTCCTGTGATCCGGCCTCCTGCATCACGCAGCGCGGTTTGCTCTCCAGTACCTCTCCTAGGAAGGCTTCCAGCCCTGATCTAAGCATATAAGAGTAATTTTTCGAACGATTACTTAGTCTCAGTGATCAAACAAATTTTAGTTCTAATTTGTTTAGCTTCACTTTCCATCCATTGGATTTTGTTATGCTTTTATCTGGCAGAACTAACCTCCATCTCCCACCCTGGACAGAATCTTCCCACGTTTGTATTTGTGCCAGGACCAGGGCGCTCCCCAGCTCTCTTGCAGAGCAGCTCTGCAATCAAATAGATCCGAGCACAAATGACTTTTCTTCTGCTTTTCCTTGAATTTGGCCATCCTGCGGCGGGCACCAGAACGAACACAGTGGTCTCCAGAGCGCAGCCTCCCTCCTGTTGTCTGCTTCACACCGTGGCCTTTCCCCGATGCCAAATGGTACCAGCAGGTCCACGCTCCACCACGCACAGAGAACCCAGGCCCTTTCCCTTCCCATTTAGTGAATTCTAGATGATTATGGGAGACAACCATTGCAGTCCCACTAGGGCATCATTCCCAAAGAGGCCAGGAGAGCGTTTCCAAGGATTCATTAAAACTTTGCTTACCATTCACCTGCCATCGGGAGAGCTCCCTGCGACACCACGTGCAGACCCGGCTGCTCCTACCACTGGTCTTACTCCTCTCAGCAGAGTTTTAGCTGCTGGTTTCACCTTGAAAAATGAGAAGTGTTTGTCCACGGCGCCGGGCACGAGGGGGCTCCCGGGAAGGGGTCCCAGCAGCCGAGGCAGCAGCTCGTGCCCCAGCCCTGCGCCGCGAGCACCAACACAGCAACAGAAACCACAGTGAATTATGTATGATCCATAAACACAACGCTGCCTGCGCCCAATGATTAATTTATTTGCAGTACAGCCAGCCCCTGCTGTCTGCCCTATAATGCAAATTTCCTACTATTACACTTGTCAATATGTAAAAAAAAAAAATCTATGGCAAAAATCCCTAGGCATGGAAAGTCATGTTCCTGGATTGCAAAGGGGGCAGCCGAGCTCCTGAAAGTAGAGCAAGACATCCAGTCTAAGCTCAGACTTGGATTTCTGTTTCATTGCCTCAGCAAACCAGAGGTAATTAGTCCAAGGGAATCCTACGTGTGGCAGTGACATCTCCATTAGCCAACGCTCGCTATCTGCGGCTTCATCTCCTCTCTTTTATGTCTCTTTGGGAGGATGAGAGCAGTTCAGAGCAGCATTGCAGCGTTCCCTAATCCAGCTGCACAGGGTTGGACGCCTGGAACACAGTGGTACCTTCAGGAGGAGAAGGAGAAACCCTCCCTCTCCTCACCAGATTGACACCGGTTGCATTTATCCCGTGTTCCCTCACGCTTTGCTGCAGCAAATCCAGGAAATCTGGTGGAAAGAAGCAAATCCAGACCACTCCGGGAGCAGGAGGGCTCCGTGGTCCCGTCTGCTCAGAGATGCTCCAGAGCAGGCTCCAGCTTTGCCTGCCAAGAGCACCTGGGAGCTTCCCTAAGCGCTCCCAAAACACGGACAAGGGGGATAAACACGGCTCAAGAGATGCTTTGTGTCCCCTATCCGCAATCCTACGAGCACGGGGTGGCATTGCAAGCTGAGGATGGGGACTCCCTGCCCGGCAGAAACACAAGAGGCAGATGGCAACAAGTTAAGAACAAACATCCTCTCCTTAACATGCACGTTTTGAGACCAGAGACTCAGGAAATACAAAATGTATCGATGGGAAGAAAAGAGGAGGACTTGTTTCCAAAGAAAACCATTAAAACCTGTCACAA
>JAVCKT010020081.1:0-11246 GCA_032273925.1 Rhynchotus rufescens | reverse complement strand
TCACAATGGTAATTTTTCCTTCTGAAACCACTATTGGAGAATGCTATTTTTTTACTGCTGAAGCCAGCTTTTCATGAGCAATCTGGAATAATAAAAACAATTAGCCGGTGACCCTGAATTTGTACATCGATGGCTAGCTGGGTTCTTTAGCTTCAGAACATGAAGAGGAAGAGTTACACATGGAAGAGCTCAATGCACTCCATTGCTTGGAGCAATCAGCAAGTCCTGGCTACCTTTCGACCACCACCAGCTTCACAGTCCTGACTCGTAAGGAGAAAATCTCCTCCCAACCTTGACCCAGACATGCAGTTATTTAAATTAACAAAACCAAACAGGCTTTTGTTGGATAACCGGAGTGTTTGCTCTGTCCGTGGGCCTCGGCTGACGATGCTACGCAAGCTTCTGTTTGACATTTCACAATCCTCTCGGCCTTGCTCCTGTTAGAGCAAGCAAAATTGGCTGGATTCCTCGGGGAATAACCAGCACGCACTTTTTCTCTGGCTGACTGGCACATCTATCAAACACTTTCAGATAGCGAATGTATTATTTGGAAGCCTTAATAAATGTTGAAGCCTTTTGGCACTGATGTGGATTTTACTGATACCGCTGTGCTACAAAACACCTTTCTAAACAATCCCTGGCTTTTACTGCTGGAAGGAGCACGTCATCGTCCCTGGCATGAGGGTCTCCAAGTGTCTCAGACTTGGGCTGGGACTGGTCACTTCCTGAACTCTGTTTTCTCCTCTGCACCCTAAAACGTGCACAGGGAGACCAGCCAGGGCATTAACAGCAAGGGCTCCTGTGTCACCCACGGGGACAGATGGCATTGGGAACCGCTGAAGCTTCATGAGAGCCTAATCCTCACCAGAAGAGAGCTCTTCCACATGCAGAGAATCAAAAGCAGTTAAAAACTGCAGAGAACATCCGCCTTTCAGGCACGTCCCCTGGGTGCACTTGAGGTGACAACCTGGACCAAGGTCCTCCTACCAAGCAGCAAGGGGCAGCAGGATTAGTGCAAGCACAAGGACTCACTCCTGCTAGGGATGGGTGTATGGGTCTGACCCTGGTGTCCTGTGTCTGCTCTCAATGTGTCCTCAGGAACCCTCCACAGCTTCTCATTAGTGGATGGCAACAGATCCTCCAAAGGGAATCACCTTAGCTGTAACTGCAATTATTAATTGCAATTGCAATTATTAATTGTTAACTGCCGAGGAAAAAACACATGCAGGAGGGAAAAAGGGCCCCTAATATGTATATGCAAGTTTTAGTTTTCCACCCCTGTAAACCACCAGTTCTGCCATTTCTTCTGCCTCGGCTGCAGTGGCCTGGTGCAGGAAACAGCTCAAGTTGATAGCTTTGTCTGCAGCGGCATCAGCAGAATAAAAATAAATTAATCACCCGCTTTGTTGGCTGATGCAGGCGCTGATAAACTGCGGTCACTCACATTATCAGCACTAAGCTTCCAGCTCAAGCTTATCCAAGCAAGTAAAATATCCTCTTGAGTTTTTTATTTTTTTTCCTCTCCTCTTCTTTAATACAATACCACCCAAACATGTGAAAACTTGGAAAACTAATATTATAAAATTTTATGCTTCACATGCGAGAATTTGTAATATCACAAAATGTTTTGAGTTGCGGTCAGTCAAGCAGCAAATACGCCTATGGCTGTCAGATAAATTTATTTGGAGCTGTGAAAAAATTATATCGCTATCTAATGCGAGGTAGCATCCTGTCATCCCGAAGACAGCAGCCAACGGGCATTGGCCTAATTCACATTTCAGAGATCCTGCAAGCGACCCGTATACGAGACCCGATGGTGGCACTCATGGGTAGGTTGGTGGGAACAACACGACTCTGCCTTGCTTTATAAAATATGAAATTAAGATTGCAAATCTGCATCTCTTTAGAGGGACACATGAAGGATGCTGCAGGGGAGCAACCCAACTGCACGTCCACACGTTAGCTTCTCTGCACCCTCCCTTTTACCTCTTGGATCTTCATGGGAATGACCACAACGTATGTTAAATCCCTGAACAAACCAGCAAAACCAGCAACATTTGTGAGGATGCTTAATTTTTGTCTGTCTTTTCATGACACATTAAGAACAGAAACCGCTATCTTGCTCACTTTGCCTTCCTCCCGGTCACCCGTCTTTTCAGTGTTTAAAATTAGTGATTTAGTATCTTTAGCTTCCAGCTCATTCACTAAACTTAATAATCATAATCAGAAATTCAAGCCAAACGGTTTAAATTCTTCTGCACACTGCCATGCCTCATAGCAACCATGTGCATCTTGGGGCAGAATAACTCCTCCACAAAAGCTCCGGAGCAAAATTCTGCAGTCTGCACTAAAATAAACCTAGGGGTCCGTTTCAGGGGAGCTGATGAACAGTCTCCGACAGCAGTGCATTACCAGGGCCTTTGTCTTGTGGCATATTGCATTTTCCTAGAGATATGCAAATGTCAAAACACTTCCTTTGCTTCTATTCATTAAGTCTTACAAAAAAATTAATTTTCACGTCAGATAGAAGATCCCCACACTCTTTTTATGTTCAAAGATGTTTTAAGAATGTGAAGTTTGAACTTAAATAATATTGCAAGCAAAATGAGTCCCTGAAATCAATTTTTCGAGTTTTCATTTGTTGACTCCTCAAGGTAGACGTTACAAAAGCTGTGCCAGAGACAGGGACATGCACCGTTAGCATCCAAGCCATGCAGACCTGCCTGTGGAGGGAGAGAGATGGAAAATTGCCAGTACAAGGGATTTGGGCGCGTGCTGCACCCACCGACACTTCACTGCCCAGTGCTCACTTAGCTTTGCAAGTGGGGGATGCCATGAAGACCCAAAGGTAACTGACTCAAAACCCTAACTGCTCCGTTCAGGCTGACAGCAACTGTCCTGCTGGAACAATTCATGGAAGCATTTGCATTTGGGACCCTTCCTAGCCACAAAAGGAAGAGCTGCAGCTTTTCCTTCACGGAGGGCAATGCTGAAGAGCTACTCACCACAGGAGCCGTGGAGATAAAGGGGGTGGGAGATGATGCCAGTTCGAGGGAAGGGTATGCCCAGCCATCTCCTCCATCACCCACCACCCTGGCACTGCTGCAAGGCAGCACCAAACCTCAGATCTGTGCTACTAAACACCAAAGGAAGGAAGCAGTCTCCAAAAGCAAGGCAAATTCCCTAATGCTGCTTCTATTTTCACAGTTTTGTTAATAATATCACAAGATAAACAAGCACCAAAATCTCTCAGCTTCGAAGTCAACAGTTATCACCTACCTCCACCTAGACTTGACTAATATGCTGAATATTTGGGAGCTTGAAAGTATCTACAGCCTGTATGCAGGGTGAGCAGAAAGCCTTGAGGTCATCTTTTACCAGAACTCCTACAAGCTGCTGCTAAACATGTCCTTCCAAATTTCTTCTTCTTCCAAATTTCACACTCATGGCCATGAATATTACTCCTCAAAACAAGCCACCACACTGGTTTCATGTGGGTGTGCGGTGGAAACGAAGGTCCCTCCTCGAGGCTCTGGGGATCCCAGGCTCACAGCACGTTCTCCTCTCCATACGAAATCTCATCTAGCCTCAAACTATGTTCATTGGGAAGCTCTGCAAGAAGCGCCTTCTTGAGAGCTTTCCTAAAGCTTTTTATGAATACTAAACCTATGAAAATGAAACAAACGGCAGCATCTGCTGTGAACCCGGGACACACACGGATCTGTGGGCTTCCAGGACCACTTTTAGCCCTCACAACTTTAAACATGGAGCTTAATTAAAAGATCCTCCTGTGTGTTATGCTGCAGAACGAGGACATCAGACTGGGCAACTCCTGTCCATCGAGGGCCAGAACTGCTTCTGGGGAGCACTCGGTCTGACCTACCAAACTGGGAATGTTGGGGCCAGCTCTTCTGCAGGTGGGGACAAAACCCAGCCAGCTCGGCAGGACGTGCGCATCATAACAGTGCCTTCATATACCTATATAGTATCTATTGTACATATACCTATAGAGCATGTATAGCACGTGGCAATGGTATGGCCAGACTCACAGCGGGTCTGCAGGAAGAGGCCACCGAGGAGGCATTTGCTCGCTAACTGCACGCTGGGCATGTTTGCCAGAGGAAATTGTGTCCTAAACCCGATTAGCCGGCTGCTGTGCCCCAAAGGGTTTGAGGCTTCGGCGACGCATCTCCTTTACACGTCCTCTGCACGCAAAAGGTTAAACTCAGAAAATTAAACCCTGCATTAAATAACAAAAATCCTAGGAATGGATCTGCATTGCAAGTCTGAATTTTGCATCCTTTAATACTCCATGTCAGGCTTCAAAACAAGTCAATAAAAAATTCTATTGCGAGGCTCCTAAAGAGTCGCAGCCAACAGCTTTCAAAACACCGTTTGTATCTGTTTGGGGCTTAGTTTTGCTGCTTCTTTGCAGTCTTTTTTATACGGTGGTGTTCTGCAGGGATCCATCTATTTTTCAGCTCATCTGAGCATGTAGCTACTTCACACTTTAGGAAACCTGGTTCTGCTGTCACCTCTCTGGTCTTAAACCTCTTGTAACATGAGACTCTGTGATACCTCGGGGTCCATGAATGCAGCTTGCCAGAAAAAGGCTGACTAATTATATTAACGCATATCAGAAAGCAGTTTCCTTTCCTTAAAATACGTAATTAGGGTCTGTCAAAAAAAAAAAAATCTTACTTTTCTGATTTAACTTGGAGGAACAAAAACTCTTCTCTAAAGCATCTCTTCTGGCATTCTGTCTTACCACACTATTAAAAATATCTTGAAAGACACAAAATGAAACAAATCACATCTGGAACCAATTTGGACAGGCGTTTGTTTTCTAAACAGTATTAAATTAAAATCAGTATCTTGAAATGATAATATAAGCACATGGAATTTGATAGAAATAATGAGAAATAGACTTATTCATACCATGCTTGCCATCTATGCATGCTTACCAAAATTACTGTGATTATAGCTGCTAAACAACTTAATGGTGCTAACAGATCACAAAATCAGACCCAAATTAAAGCTAAATATGACTGTGAGTACTTCATTGACTAGCAACCCAGCCTGCAGGCAGCGCGATCTGTTAGACCTAGGCTCAAATATCTGCCCAGGCCAGGGCTGCTTGGATGGGACGGGCAACACGTGGCATTTCTGTAAGATCTATAGGTTATCGATCACCCTTCAGAGCAATTACTCACACGTAACTTACGTATCAGCGTGTAAAATCTACCCAGAGTATTGGTGTTGTACTGTCCCCAAGAGAGAGGAGGTGACCAGAGCTGTATCCCCACACATAGAGCCAAGAGACCCAACTCTATGATCCACCATCCATGAGCATCTGGGCCTGTGGTCACGGCCACGCTGCCCCTCAGGCTGGCTCCAGGATACCTCCAAATTTTGCAGGATTTTGTCCTCACCGGGCCACATTAGCTGGCAGTGGGTTGAGGTGATCAGGAGACCATTCCTCCTTCTGGGACCAAAACACACCGTTCTTGAACTGAGTTTATTTTGGTGACTTCAGGGAGAGACGTGATGTTCCCCGAGGTCCTTTCAAGGTGCTCCATGTGTGGGGAGCCTAAAACCAAGTCACCACGCTGCTCCTCCAGTCATCAAAGCCCTTCTCTGCAGCGACAGCTCCAGGCAAGAGCTTCAGAGTGAACCTCATGTCCAGCCTCGTCCAGCTCCCAACGGCCTCAAGCACTCGGGGACCTAAGTGCTGCTCCAGCTGAACGCTGCTACGTGACCACACGATGCAAGAGGGGAGCAGCGGGACAGAGCCGCTCTCGGGAAGCGATGCAGAGCCCAACATCCAGCCCAGGGTGAAAACGTGTCTTCCTGCATTAACAGTGCTGGGGAACAAGCGATTAGGCATTTTCTGCCAGTGCCAGGCATCTCTTCCCCGTCACCTCTGTATCTGCTGGCTTTCATGGCCTGTCTGCGAGGCACACGGGCCGTGGCTCTGCATGCAAGTCCTCCAGGAGAGGTCCATGCTGAGCTTAGATCACAGGAAGGGACATGACAGATGTAAGTGCTGCCACCAGCGACACTTGGAGCCCGCGGGACACCTGCCTGGCACCGTCACTGCTCATGGAGCCAACATCAGTCATCAAAATGATGCATTTTAATTAAAAATCTGCAATCATGACTGATACAAATTCAGACTGCATCTACAGGTGCCATTTCCCAGCAGCAATACCTAAAACATAATTCATGAAGGAAATGCTCTGCTGTTTCAGGGTATCAAATCTCAGGAAAAAAAAAGCCCTTCCTATGTAAGTCTTCTCTCTCATAATTACTTCAGTATTGAGCTTTCCCTGAGGGAACCAGCTGTGGTCAAAACCCAGAACATCCCAGCGACCTGCCCAGCACAGTCTACCTCTCCTGGCAACTTGTTCCCTTGGGAGCAGAACATTTTGTAGGAAGCAGGAAGGCAAAAACAGAGCCAGATCAGGAGGATGTAGCTGATCGACAAAAAATCATCAAGGAAACACCTACCATTCTTCCACTATTATTTGGCAATCAGCAGCATTCCTTTTATTTGGAAAATGAGCAAGGAGCTATATAGTAATTTACAGCTGTCCTTTGTGAACCCTGGAATAAATCAGCTATTAGAGGGAGCCAGATGCTGGCTTCAAGGCACTTACTGGTAGGTGGAGAAAAGAAACCAAGAGGCTATTACAGGGTAAATGTGAAAGAAACCGTAATCTGACGAGCTTTAAAATGATTCAGTTTTGAAATGTTTTCGGTTTTAAGGGCCTAGCATGTCTTTCTTTTTCTGGCCAGAAAAAAAAAATTGCTAGGAATAAAAAAGCTAAAGGTATTTCCTTCCATTTTCCAGACAAATGAAAATGTTTCGCTGGAGAACATGCTTTCAGGCATGAATCAAGCTCCACAAGACATTGTCCATGGACAGAGGATGTGTTCACCTCAGAAAAGCTTTCTGGAGGAGACAGAGTGACATCCTTGATGTCTCAAGAGCCAAAAACTGAACCCTGGATTATCCAGGCACACTGATCATTGGGTTGTAGGATGGAAGGAAACACATGGTAGTTCTAGTATCTGCTCATTTTATGGAATAACCTGAACAAACCCACCCCTTCTAGCTCTATCACCCCTCTCCATCCCACTTCCCTTGTTCATCTCCTCTTGCTCTTTTCCCACCGTCTGGGCAGTGTTAGGAGCCTCAGAAACATCACAAAGGGGATTCTTGGGAATCTGTTATCAGACCTCGCCAGCCAGCACTGCCGAGTGCTGCAGAGACCTTCCCTGTCTCTCCATGGCCAAGCGTTTGGCCCCTGCTGAAACAACCAGAGACCCAACCATAAGGACGTCAACCGACTCCAGGACTTTGAGCTGCACTTGCTACGAGGGATAACAAAGGCCAATAAACCCAATATGCTGAAATATGGCAAAGCTCCTAAATGGCAGGGGAAACCGTGTAGCTACAAGAGCAGCCAGATGCTACAATCCAGATTAATGCCTACGGACAATCTGTCCCAGTGCATGTCAGCAGTGCAACTACCAGTTTTTTCACGCTCCAGGAAGAGCAACAGATCTTCTTTTGGCAACGTAATTAATTGGAGAATGACTACACCAACAAACCACAAATGCCCCCAGTCAGGCCCACCTTCCTGGTTGAGTGAATGTGATGCCTTCATTGAGCACCATCTTCACTCCCATGTGTGTTACTGGTGCAACGGGGACCTGGGCTGGCAGCCCAGTGAAATCCAACAATATTTGTCACAATTCCTATGAACGGGCCAAGTCCAATGTGCTCCCAGCACCCAAGACTTGTCCTTGCTACGAGTTCTGCATGCTTGTGCTCTAGCTATGTGCACTTGCATTGCTCCTGCTGCTCATCAGATCCCAGGGATAATCAGGGCTTAATAGCATGAAAAAAATACATAGCAGCTGGACAAAAGAAGGTGCTAAAGTGAGCAATAAAATGCAGGGGGAAAACCTGAAAGACGTTCTCTAAAATCTTAACTAATGGGAAAAGCTTAAAGACTGAAAGCGACTATAAATCCAAGCTGTATAGATCTCCGATTAGTTTCCTGCACCGTATTCTGCAGTAGAACGGAAATAGCTGTAGTCTGCAACTATATTAATAAGATAATAACATGGTTTTGCTTTCAAAGATAAAGCAGAAAGTAATTCAATTTAACAACTGAACAGCAGGAATCCACATCACATTCCATCTCAGAGGAAAAGTGGTAACCAGGGGGACCCCTCCACCCCCGTCTCTCTTGTCCTAAGCCAGGCAAGGACAAGTGGCACCACAAGCTCCTTCCCAAACACTGCAAGGATGAGGAGTCGTGGCCGGAACACTGGAAGTCACAGCTAATTTCAGGTAATTTTGCACATAATGGCTCCCTCCGGTGTTGATTCTCTGATGTCTCTAGCATCATGAGCACGTGCAGCATTTGCCCCGGTGGACCTGCTATGGGTTCTCCAGTTCTAAGGAAACTGCTAGTCCAGGTCTTAGAGCCTCCTGTCAACTCTGCTTGATATTAGCCACAAATGGCACCAGGGAGGATTAGGACTAGGATTGCACCACATGGAAAGGTCTCCCCAAGGTCCCAACCGTGGCCATGTCCACAGGGCCAGGAGGGATGTGCAGAAACTTGCAGACTGGTCTCAAAGCTGCTGCTCAGGCTGGCATCTCCCTGCAGATCCAGGAGGGGACGAGCCAGCAAGGACACATCGCATTTGTGGTGAATAACCCCACGTCTGCTCCCGCGAGCCAAGCGCCACGCTCTTGCCCACGCACCCGGGCCCACGTCACTAACAAACACGTCTGGAGTTTCGGAAAAATACTTGTGGTCGAACTCTAACGTAACTGCCACAAAGGGCTTTGCAAAATCAGGGCTGTTTGAAGCACTCTGCAATGAAAACAACTTTGAAACTTGGTTTTCTGTTGCCAGCACAGTCTTCTCTCGGAGCTGTCTCCATGCCCACCATTGTACAGCAAGAAGAGGCGACCTTGGAAAGGCAGAAAAGCTCTACAGCTACAGCCAACATTCTTTTCTTCTGTAGAGGTCTTAAGAACAATGAATCAGGGTTAACTTGCTGTTCAGCATCACACACAGAGCTTGGCTTGCATGCAAATCCGGACTTCCAGTAGGAAGGATCCATAAGAACAGGCACAAACACTCCCGCAGCTGCTGGGTCCTGCGATCCTGCAGCACACACTATTGTGCTAGTCCCAACACTAAAGAGAGACATTCAGGCTATTTTCCTTGGAAAAATAAATTGCTTTTTGTGAGACTGGATGTTGCACTTTGAGACACTGCTTAAAAAATAAATATTAACGGTTTGGATATTAATAAAAACATAACAGCAACAGAAGCAGTAGAAAAACCTTTCTGCTTGTGAAAGCACAGGCATGAGCCCCCGGCACGTGAACGTCCATAGAGCTGCTCCGGCCACAGCTGGTGGGGATCAGCACAGAGAACTGCCAGAACGCTGCAGATCTGAGCAGCTCCAAAATGATATATTGCTGACATAGCAACCTCCCTCTCTGATATTTTCACTTTTGGGTATTAGATTTCAAAGGCAAATGGTAAAACAGTGAAATAAAAGGGACAGCATGTTCTGCCCACAAATATGAATAGCTTTAACTTAAAGACATGGTCCTTCTTGATGCTGCAGCCAGCTTCTCCCAGCAGGAGCAGGAGCTCTCGGCACCCGTCTCCAGGCAGGCAGCGCTCGTGCCCTTTCCTTGGAAAGGTCTTCATTAAAGGAGACCTGAGAGCCGGGGAACAACCCTAGGTGCTTTGCAGCACACTGAAAAGATCTGACATAGATTTGGGATGTTTCCTTCAAGCAAAACAGCAGGGAAGAATCACACATTACCTGTGACATCTCCGTCGGGCACCCAGCGGGAGGAATCGCGGTCACCGAGCGGGTTCTTTCCAGGGCCAGTTTGGGGACAGCTCATTATAAACCAGCACCAGCTGTCACCAATTCTTCATAAAATACAACAGAAAGAACAGCTTTTTCTCCAGCAAAAACCAGCCCACGACCATCAGCTGAAGCTGGAGACATCAATACGCTGTGCCGGGCTACTCTGCAGAGCTTCCCTGCTCCAGGTTCTGTTCCCAAGGACACCTGGCACAACACAACCCGTGTCTTCTACATCTCTGAACTGTCACCAATTCCAGCTTCCACTTTCCAGAGTCAATACTGCTCTATCTTTAAGCTTCATCCCAAAATGACAATCACATATTGACATAAAATAAAATAAAATAAAATAAAATAAAATAAAATAAAATAAAATAAAATAAAATAAAATAAAATAAAATAAAATAAAAAATCTGAAACTTGCAGGGAAGGCAATGGAGATAAGGTCATGCTCTACTCCCTGCAACAGCACAGGAATGACTGCATTTTGCCCAAATTCTCTTTGTTTCAAAAGGATAAGCCAGCTTTACCAGTATACACAGTGGCCCTGTAATATTGCTCATGCCTTAAATGTGGCTTTTCTGGCAAAGTGATTGTTGCTTGTGAAAACCCCCAGGACACAGCAGTAATGCACTAATAATGGTCAGAGGTGCCAACGTTGAGCCCGGCCATACGGGGTGTTCTGGCTACATCGGTGCAGGCTGCCTCGGAGTTGCCATCCTTTCTGATGGCATTTGCCTGGCACATATTTCATGGCATCAATTTGCTTACATTCCCTACAGTGCTGCCACCTCCTACTTTGCATTTTTTTTCCCAAGTTTGTACTATTTAAGGACGCCCTGAACAGATGGTAGAAATTTGGGGAAAGTGCCAGTATTTTCTTTCCCAAAGCTGGCTGCTAGAGCAGCTTTGCTTACCACTGCTGCACAAAGCAGCTACACAAGGGCCGTGCAAGGGTGGTCATCTAAGACTTTAAGCAATGGAGAAAACCCTTTTTAAGGCAGTAAATCAGGCACATCTTGTCTCAAGCAGCAAAACTTCAAGGCTTAATCTGCAATGCTCACTGGGAGATTCCACCTTTGGCTTTAAAAGATTTTTTTCCCTCCTTTTTGTCAACAAAACGTTTGTTCCTCCTCTTGCTCCCTCCCAGCTCACAAGTGAAGCGAGGTTTTTTCCCGGTGCCCACCTGGCCGGGAGGCATCGGAGCAGCGCCGGGTGCTGCAGAGCGGCGCGCGCGCCCACCTGCCCACCCATCTGCTGACGAGTTGCCACCTCGCTCCTCGCACCAGATTCCTTCTGGCTTTAGCAAACAGCTTGGAAACCGGTAC
>JAVCKT010020079.1:28120-40603 GCA_032273925.1 Rhynchotus rufescens | reverse complement strand
GGTGCCGGTGGCGGTGGCGGTGCCGGTGGCGGTGCCGGCGCCATGGCGGCGGGCGCGGGACGCGGGGCGCTGCGGCGGCTGCGCGCGCTGGGCCGGCGCTACGAGGAGTACGTGCGGCGGCACCCGGCGGCCACGGCGCAGCTCGAGGGCACCGTGCGCGGCCTCTCCTACCTGCTGCCAGGTGCGGCGGCCGCGGCGGCTCCTCCCGGCGGCACCGGGCCTGCCCCGCGCCCGCGCCGCTACCGCTCTGCTCCCCCCGCAGGTCGCTTCTCGGACTCGCACGCGCTCTCCGAGCTCGGTACGTGGGCGGGCGGCGGCGATCGGGCCGCTCGGGCGGGCCGCACCGTCCCCGGGGGGGGCCGCACCGTCCCGCGGGGGGGCTGCACCGTCCCGCGGAGGGGCTGCACCGTCCCCGCGGGGGGGCTGCACCGTCCCGCGAGGGGGCTGCACCGTCCCGCGTGGGGGCTGCACCGTCCCCAGGGGGGCTGCACTGTCCCGCGGGCCCTGCCTCCTGCCCCGGGGGGAGCGAGGCCCGCCCGGGTTTGATTCCGTGTCCCCCCTTGCCGCTTCCCTTGCAGTGTACTCCGCGTCCAACCTGCTGGTGCTGCTGAACGACTGGATCCTGCGGAAGGAGCTGCAGCGGAGCCTGCCCGCGGTGAGGCTGCCGGGCACCACGGGCGCTTCCCGGCGGGAGCTGCTCCTGGGGGCGCCTGCGGGAGCTCCCGCCGCGGCCCTGCTGGGCCTCTCCTTGGCTCCTGCGAGGGCAGGCACCGCGTGAGCGTACGGGACGCAGCAGCTGCGTCCCACGGCGCTTGGCTTCACGGGGCGCTGGCACCGGGCTCCCTGGGCCGGGGGGATCGGTGCCCCGCGCCAGAGTCTCTGGTGGGGTTGGCCGGTGGCTGCGTGGTTCTGGTCTGTTTGATTTTGGAAGTTCAGACGTCACCAAGTGAATGTTGCCTGTCGTGAGCGGTGCTGGTGGAGCACAGGAGCTTGGAGTCCCGTAGTCCCTTTACGCAGCTGTGCCTGGGGGATGGAGAAAAGTAAACATTTCTGCCAGCCGGCTCTGTTTTGCAAGAGCCCCACGCTGGCCTTCAGCGCTGGTGCTGCCCTTGGGGAAGGAGGAGGAGGAGGGTTTGGGGAGGCCTCTCCAGCAGGGCTGCCTGTCCTGTGGGTGTGGGTGCGGCAGGCTCGGGCCGGCCCGGGGACACCACTGGAAGGGCAGGTATGTAGTGAGAGTCGTCCTAACTGCTGCTTTCCACGTAACACAGATGAAATCCTGTGGCTGACAGCAGCAGCAAGCTCTGCGCTGGGGAGCCCGGCCCAGGCTGGAGGAATCCTGCTCTCCTGGGGCTCGGCATGCAGGCAGGGGCTGTCAGCTTGTGCTTAGCAGGCTGTCACCGCAGGTCACTGCGGCCTTTGGTAGTCCCTCGCCAGCTCCAAGCAGGGAGGAGGTTCCGCACGCAGCCCCATTCCAGAGCAGCAGCAGGAGAGAGGTTTGCCCTGGAGTCAGGCACTGTGCCACAGCCCAGGAGGCTGCGACGCTGTTTTAGCCGGAGTAGAAAGCAGTGCAGGAGGCAGCCGTGAGGCTCCGTTCCTGGGGCAGCAGCCTGGGTGATGTTGGGATTTCTGGGCCGCGCGCTGCCTGGGGGCAGAGTAGTGGGGTTGCTTGTGACCATGACCCCCGGGACGCACCCCGTCTTGACTCCCAGGCTGCTGTTTCTGAAGCCATCTGGCGTTTAGCTCCAAGGGTCCCCCCAGCTGGGCTGGCTTCTGCCCCTATTAACTCTCAAGCAGGACTCGCCTCTTCTCCCCCTTCCTCCCGCTCTGTGTTTTGCAGTCACTGCCCCAGCAGAAGCTGCTGACCTGGCTGAGCGTGCTAGAATGTGTGGAGGTCTTTGCAGAGATGGGCACCGCCAGGGCGTGGGGGGAGATGGCCCGATGGACAATCATTGTCCTCATCCAGCTGGCTAAGTAAGTGCTGCAGCGGAGGGGAAGGGGCTGCATGAGCTTGGAAGGGGGATATGGAAAGCAATGGGCAATACCTGGGCAAAAGCCCAGGCAGGGCTGGGGGAATTTGGTGTCCCACAATATGCTGCACACTGTGCTGTGGAAGGGGCCCTGGCGAGTGGTTATTCGGAGCAGAGCTGAGTGTTTTGTCCCTCTGGGGTGGTCACCTTGTGAGTGCAGCAGGAGGGCTCCACAACCTGGCACTGAAGGCTTCCCTATGTGTGTGCCTGCAGAGCCATCCTGCGTCTCCTGTTGTTGCTTTGGTACAAAGCTGGCATCCAGACGTCTCCTCCCATCGTGCCACTCAACAGGGAGCAGCAGCAGCCTCTCCATCCCCAAGGTGAGCCCTCAGCGCTAGCACTGGCCTGGCACCCCGTTTGTCCTGCTAGGATTTCCCCAGGGCAGCAGTGGCTGGGGCAGCAGCGGGAGCTGTGAAGCTCGGTGAGCTGAGCTGTGCTTTGCAGGCTGCACAGAGTGTGCCCTTTTGCTTCTCAGAGTTAGAAGTGACAGTGTTGCCTTACATTCTGGAGGGAGCAGGCGGAGGGTAATGGGTCTAAGCCCAAAACAAGTCAAGCTGTGGGCAGTCAGCAGCCTGAGGGTGACAAAAGAGCTCCTAGGCCTGGGCAATGTTGTGAGGATTTACTTGTGGTGATTTACGTCTGACGGCACCACTTAGAGTTAGCCTCTTCAGGATGTGCCAGTCTGCTCTGCTTGAGGCATTCAGGCCAGTCAGCCTGTCCCCTCCTGGGAAACCTGGAATGAGAGCGTTGTCCTAACAGAGGAAGTTCCTAGCTGCTGATGCAGGGAAGGGTGTTGCCAGATCTGTGGTAAGATAGGATCCTCCCAGGTCTGATCCCTGTGGCTGTTTTCTCCTGCAGACGTGGAAGGCAGTTCCTCAGGGAAGGATCAGACCTATGTGGGCAAGCGTTCCAGCCGTGTTGTGCGGTCTCTACAGAGCAGTAAGTGCTTGTGCCTGTTGAGGCTGGTTTTGGTTTTGTCTAAGCTGTTTCTTCTCTAGGCCCTTTATATTATGGTCTGGGTGTGGAGGCAGTGAAGAGCAGAACTTGATGAGCCTGTATGGGGACATATCCAGCCTGTCACTGTGCCCTGCGTGGGGGCACTCAGAGCAATGAATCCAGGCACATTTTGCAGCACTCAGAATTGACTTGGCCTGTGACCTGTGCAATGAAGATAAGTCTTCAGTGCAACTAAGCCGTGAGGACCATGGATCTTAACATCTCTCCCTGCTCTGTCCCTTCAGGGGACAAATTCTGAGCGTGTTGGTCAGCTGCAATAGCTTGGGAACCCTGGACACGGGGAGGGGGATGCCACAACTTTGTTGTGTCCGCAGCAATTCCAGCTCCCCTGTTTGAGCCCTTCGCAGCGCCAGGAAGCGGCAGGGTGGTAGTACAGGGCACACTGCAGAATGGTACTGTCTGCATTACTGACCTGATCTGCCTGTTTCAGCCCCATCCCTCCAGTCCAGGCACTGGGGGTCCCCCCAGCAGAGGGAGGAGTCGCAGAGCCGAAGAGCAGAGGAGATGAACCAGCCTCCCACCCCGCTGGGCCTCCAAGAAACCATCGCAGAATCTGTGTACATTGCCCGGCCTCTGCTGCACTGTATCCTGCCCTGGCTGTGCGAGGGCACACGCTGCAGCCCGCGTGCCGGCAGAGGGTGCTGCAGGATCGGCCACCACGGCGGCTCTGCCGGAGGGCAGCACCCTGCTCTTTGCTGCTCTTGGAGCACTGGTGCTCTGCTGCTTATGCAGCGGCCTTGGGACCTCTCCCGTGCCCTTCACCTTGGTGACAAACATGAGCTGCTTAAGCTGTGGGCACAAGTCCTCCAATCTCTTCCCTGGGGCATGCTGGTTCTGCCTTGGAGTATATTCTTTGGGGCTCTGTGAAGCTATGCTGGTACCCATCACACATGTTGCTTTTGTTAGGCGTGCTTGGTTCTTTCCATTCCTTGACCGTCTCTTCCCAGTACTGAGTTTAGGAGTGTGGGGCCAGAGATCGTGGAAGCCGTGGCTCCTGTCAGCAATCCTGGACGTCTCAAGGTCAGCCTGAGGTTCCTTTGTGAATGTTTTGGGGTTGGGGATGTCTGGCCGTCCCATTTTCCTCCACTTCCCCTTCCAGGGCAGGCCCTTCTGACAGAATTATGCACAGGGGCTGGGCCTGTTTTTCAGCTGGGTGATTGAAACTTTGTAGATGTCCTCTGCAGTGCTTTTACAGTTCTCTCTACCTGAAAGAGCTGGAACAGTCTGCTCTACATGGAGCTTAGAGAGGAGGGCATTCAGAGACTCACTTTCCCTTCCCTGTTGGCTGCTGTTGTCAATAGTTTGCTTTCTGCCCTTCCTCCAGTCTGAGCTTGCTGAGTGATCTGAAAGACCTGAACAGACGAGAGCGCGCAGAGCTGAGGCGCCGAACCATCCTCCTGCTGTACTACCTGCTGAGATCTCCTTTCTATGACCGATACTCAGAGTAAGGGGCTCTCGAGGGGCTTTTGCTGAAAACTTTGCTGAAGGGAGGTACCATCAGTGCACTGAGTGGGCAAATTTGAAGATGTCTCGGTGCCTGTGGTCAGATCAGTTTGAGCAAAGATGCTAGAGCATGCTCAGGTTAAACTGAAGATGAAAGACTCATGATCTCTCAGTTTTGAGGTGGGAGGGTCAACTGAAGATGCAAGCAAGACAAATCAGATTCATAAATAAATGCACCTGCTGCTGGTGGTGTATTAAATAATTGGGAGTAGGAATGTCTCACTGGACTTCTTCATTATTTTTCTTTTTACAGGGGCAGGATCCTCTTCCTTCTGCGTTTGTTGGCTGATTATGTGCCTGGGCTTGGCTTTGTCACACGTAAGTGCACCTAGTTGTCATATCTCTGTTTCTCATGGGTAGAAAAATACCATGGGAGTTGAGCAGAGCTATTTGTGAGTCAGTCTCTAACCTGTGAAAGGAATGAGGGGGTCCCTGGATGGTTAGCAGCAGTGCACCTCCTATTAATGCTTATGTTGGCAAAGGGATTGCCTGCATCCTGCCTGTTAGGCAACTGCATTCAAGCACAGCAGTAGATCTCCGAATACTCTCAGAGCTTGCAAGGCTCTATCTTCCACCTAGGCCTGATTGCCAGGGTTCCCTTTCTCCAGCTTGACCGGGGCACTAGAGCCTTGCCTTTTGTAGCACTCGTTTCTGAACTCCTTTCCTTGCTCCTGAGTCCAAAGTGCAGACCTGAGGGGAAGGCAGCAGCCAAGAGGTATTGGCCCAGGAAGGAGCTGCTTGTAAGTCAAAGAGCTGAACCAAGTCTTTCCTTTCCAAGTCACTCACCTGAATGGATCCCTTTGCCATTGGCTAGAATTTCACCTCCCCATCTTCCCTGCTGAAGTCTTTCCTGGAATGGTTCATGGCAATGATATGGCACTGAAGGACTGGCCCGTTAGACAGGGTAGTATCAAAGCTGGCTTGCTCAGGAATCCCTGCCCCTAGTTCCTGAGAGCCTTTGCAGCCTGCACGAGGCTGTGTGCTGTCCTCAGCATTTCTGCTATGCAGTGTTGCTTCAGCACCTGCTCCTTATTGCTGAGTTGTCTTCCTCTTTCCTGTGCCACAGCTGTGGCCTCACTGACTGCACACAAGGTTTTCCTTTGCACATTAGAGACCTCCCCCCATCCCTCCACGCTGCAGTTTAGGCAGGTCAGTGCTGAGGAGATTGTGTCCCACAATTGTCTTGTGCCCTACTTTTTTTTTTCCCTCATCTATCTCATCTAATCCCTGGTGGCCATTCCAAAGATGCCTCCCATCCTGTGAGATGGAGAAAGGAGAAAAAAAAAAGCTATTTTATTTTGGGGTTTTCTTCGTATAATGGGGGAGATGGGTTGACATGTATCATAAGGGTAAGGGGAAATGTATCCCGCATAGACAGAGCTTCAGGTTCTTGCCTTTTCATTTTCCTGTTCCCTCTGTTCTCTTGTTTCAGGGCCGCTGATGGATTACTTGCCTGCTTGGCAGAAAATCTACTTCTATAATTGGGGCTGATGAGAAGATGACCCTTCTTTGCTAAGATCATGGTTGGACATGTCTAAGGAGAGCAATGAGGCTGGGGAAAGGGTGTTGATCTCATCTAATTTTCAGTTAAACCATCAATGAGAAGCTCCCATTCTGCAGGGTGGGGGGCGGGTGGGTGTATGTAATTTTTTAACAGATCTGGCTGTGAATGATGGACACTATGTGTGTTGAGAGATCCTGGCCATTTCTTCCCCTGGACAGTGCTGTGGCTGCAGTGATGGTGGTGGGACAACCTTTTGGGTTTTTTTTAAGCACTTGGTTTCTCTTCTTTTGTAAGGCTGCACTATAATAAAGCTAGGCAGCACAGTGATTTTTGGAGGTCTTTGTCTCCTGCCTCATGCCTAGGAGAGAACTGCAGCCTGTGTGCGTTGGCCCTGCCTCGCCACTCTGCTTGGAGAGGACTTTCCT
Source organism: Rhynchotus rufescens (assembly GCA_032273925.1). NCBI lineage: Eukaryota > Metazoa > Chordata > Aves > Tinamiformes > Tinamidae > Rhynchotus > Rhynchotus rufescens. Next base: position 34,127 of record JAVCKT010020079.1, on the reverse strand, counting down.
GTCAAATAAACTGACTGAACTGAAAGAACTGAGCTGAAAGACCTGCCCTTCCTAAGACCTCTTCCTTGCCTGAAAGGGTTACCCCTGTGACTTCTGCTCCTGGGTGCCAGCAAGTCTCTTGATCAGCAAGAAGAGCTTTTGTTATCCTCTACCCCGGGAGCTGCTACCTATAATTTTAATGTCCCTTAAACACCTCAGAGGGGCAGGCAGGGCTGCAGCTGTTGGCTGGTGAGTGCAGCATCTGCAGCTCCTGATGTCTGGGTCCGGCTGCAGTTCCCTGGGGCTCCTGCATGGGTAGGGGTAGCTGTGGGTTGTAGGATATTTTGCCTGTGTGCTACAAGTGTTTGCAGCACGGCTGCCAGCCACTGCTCGGGGGCTTGGCCTAGGGTAGAGAAGGGGAGAAACAGAGATTAATTAGCAGATATTGCTGCGCAGCACTTAATGAAAGGTCCAGCTGAGGCCTGTAGTCATCTCTTGTATCCACCCTGCTCACTGAGGGGCAGTTGAGACATCAGTTTGTCCAGTCAGCCGCTTTGGAGGCCCTGATGCCTTGGGCTGGTCCTGCAAGAGCCTGCCGCCTGCCACCGCTGTCCACACCAGCGAGGGGCCGACCTGCAGTGCCTCCTGTGTCCCAGCAGCTGCTGGCTCCAAGCTGGTGACACCAATACCTCAGCCGACCTCAGTCATGGCGGGGAAATGCTAGTGGCCAGCACATGGAGTCGCTGATAGCACCTCAGTGGGCAGCAGAGGCCTGTAATGTGGCAGCAGTGGGGGCTGTGCTCCACGGAGGCCATGGGCTTCGTAGAAGAGGAAGATGCTGGAGATTGTAAAGCCTGGAAAGTGTGGGTAAATGGGGTTGAGGGAAGTGCAGTGCTGAAAGGGAGTGCTTTGGGAAAGGCCGGGAGGGAGGTGCAGGGTGTTGGGGTAAGGAGGCAGCTTTGGTGCTGCCGAGTAACACCCACCGAAGTGAGGGGCGCTCGTGGGAGCAGGGCTGGGAGCAGCTGCCACAGCCCGTGCAGCTCTGGGCCGTGCTGCCTCCGGGAGCCTATGGGTGCACGGGGTTGGGAGGCAGAGGCCGTGAGCTGCGCTGGCGCCCAAAGGCTGGCGCAGCGAGAGCAGACATCAAAGCTGTTGCAGGAGGACGTGGCCAAGCTGCTGCTCGAGGCTGGCAGAGGGTGGAAAGTGGCCAAGGACCAGGAACTTTGTACCGACGGGGCCTGCAGCCGCTTCAGCTGCAGGTCACCTGATGCCTGACACAGCAGAGCTGGCTGGCGAATGTCCCCGATGCCGTTGATGCTAGTGCTGGGGTTCCAGGCCCTTCCCATGGCCAGGAGCGGGGGGCTCCTGCCAGCCCCAGGTTTCCTCTGAGAGGTGCCTGGAAGCAGACGGGGCACCACGAAGTGGAGCAAGGGGGTGTCAGGCAGCAGAGCCAGGCGGGAAGCCACTTCCTGCCTGCCCTGTCTGGCTCCAGGAGCCTGTGCCTGGCAGTGCCACCATGTGTCCCCAGGGCCACTGAGGTGGTGGTTCCCTTTGTGACATGGGGGCATGCCGGGGGCAAGGGTTCCAGGGCCGAGCATTCCCGCCTGGTCACTGCCCTGGGAGCGCCGCCAAGCCCCATGAGGCACTGGCTGCTGCTGCTCGCCGCGCTGGTGGGAGCTGCGCTCCCCCGGCCCCTGCGCCAGAGGTGACGGCACCTTCCCTGTCCCTGCACCTCCCCACTCCCCCTGCCCTGGCCGTGGCGGTGCCCGCGGGGACACCTGCAGGGCTGTCCCTGCTCCCAGCTCTGGCTCATGTGCATCCTCTCCTCCTCAGCCCCTTGCAGCAACCTCTGCAGCGCGGGAAGCAGGCCAGGCCTGAGGAGAGGTGAGGGGCTGGCAGCGAGCGGGCTGTGGGAGCCCACACAGCAGCCCTAGTGCCTGTGTGTGGGGTGCCCCAGGCGGGCCGCAGCTCACACCTGCCTTGGGGTTTCCTCTGCAGGGTCGACTACTCGGTCCCTGAGGATTTTTCTGCCCCGCTGGAGCTCCCGCAGCCGCACTTCGGCCTGGTGGATGGTAGGGCCCGCTCCTTGCCCTGGCCCTCATGACGCCCCATGGAGGGCGGGCAGCCCTGGCTCCCCACAGACCTGCCGCCAGGTCTCGCTCCTCAGCACCCGCAGGCTGGCGCGGGGCTGTGAGGGCAGCCTCTTGCTGTGGTTGAGGCCAGGGTCAGCCCCTGCTCCCTGCCACAGCCAGGAGCGTGACTGGAGCCCGCTTGCAGCAGGGACGGGGACACAGGCTGCTCCTGTGCCTGAGAGCTGCCATCCTCACCCTGCTCTCTCCCCACCAGACTATGGCATTAAACCCCAGCAGCCCCACCTGCGGAGACAGGCAACGCGGGCACGGCCAGCGGGGCTGCATCGCGTGGGCAAGAGCAAGCGCGACGAGCTCGACCTGTCCGAGTACTACTACGATGAGTAGCTGTGAGCGGGCTCCTATCGCCCTGCGCTCCGCGGCACGGCCCCGCGCCGCCGCAGGGCACCCGGGCAAGCGCGGCCTGCAGGGGCACTGCGAGCCCCGGCTCGGGCCCTGCACAGGGAGCGACGCAGGGGGAAACGCAGCCCTCGCCTTGCACTGAAGCCAGCAGAGCGCTTCTGGCAGCGAACGCGCTCAGTGCACCGGGCTGTGACAGTAAAAATGCGCTCAGTGAATCAAGGGACGTGACTGCTGCTGTTTGTGTGCCCGCTGGGGACTGTGCCTGGAGCTCGGCCTCCAGTTTGGGGCGTCTGGGAGAGGAAATAACTGAAGCGAGAGCAGTGGCCAGGGGCGAGGGGCTGATTAGGGGATGGAGTACATGAGGTATGAGGAGAGGCTGAAGGATTTGGGTTTGCTCAGCCTTAAGAAGCGGAGGCCGAGGGGCTACATTGCTGCACCTATAGAGAGCACAGAGCCAGACTCCTCTTGGCAAGGCATAGGGAAAGGGCAAGAGACAAAGGACAGGACACACATTGCAACAGGGGCTGCTATGGTTAGATATAAGGAAAAAATACTTGCTGTGATTACAGCTAGGCACTGGAACACTCATCCAGAGAAGATGCTGGCCTTGCAGATTTAAAATATGGCTGAATAAGGCCTTGAGCACCCTGCTATAAGTTTGCAGTTGCCCCGGCCCACTTCAAGGACTACCAGAGGCCCCTTCTGATTGAAGTTTCACCACGATTTTATGACAGTCTCTTGGCTTCAGGGCCTGAAGAGGGGCTTTCAGACCAAACCCCAAAAGTGCCAGAGCCTTCTGAGCTCCCAAGGGAGGGAATGAGCCAAACCCACTGCTGTAGGGCATAAACAGCACAGCAGCACTACTCCATGAACCATCATATTTAATAGTTGTTGCCATCACAGCAGATCCAGCTGAAGCACAGAGACCGCTGGCTGCAGGGAGCAGGAGAGCCTGGTTGTCTCCCTGAGGATTTGCATGGCTCCCTGCAGGCTTTAGCCCTTCCCTGCCCCTTTCTTGGAGAGGCACCCCCATGCACTCCAAGGGCTCCGGCCCGTCACCATGGGGTCAGCTCAGCCCTGCCCTTGCCTCTGAGCTGTAGCAAGGACGGAGATGGGGCACAGAAATGCTTCCCTCCACCCCCCTGTGCTGTGGCTACTACGGAGAGATACAAGGGGGAAATCTTTCTCTCCCCAGGGCACAGATAAAAGATGGGAGATGTGGGGATGGGAGGAGAGGCAGGCGTGAACTGGCCCAGCTCATCCCTTCTCATGCACCCTCTGTGACAGGGGATACTCCAGGACTCTCTCTGTCATCTCTGCCAAGCACCCCAGGGCTTGGAAGGGAGGTGATGGCCTCAGGGAAGCAGGAGGGTGAGCCCATCTCCCCAGGAGGAGCCATCACCTGGCTCTCATTTGCTGTGTCTTCATACTGCAAGAGTCCGACTCTGCCACTGCATTAAAAGTCACCCCAGACGGATGTGACGGGAAGCTGGGCCAGGGGCACAAGGGAGGGATGCTGTCACCCCCGCCTGCACCAGGAAAGGGCTGAGCACGCTGCTGCCCACCCCTCCGGCACTACAGGCAGGGCACCCTGCAGATGCTTCGCCAATAGAATAAACTAAGAGTATTTTGTACAATAAACACAATTTGTCCAGCCCTCCCCCCCGTCCGTCCACCCCGGCCCGAGGAAGGGGAGTCATGACAAGGGGCAGTGCTCTGTGCCCCTGGGGAGCTGTGCCCAGAGCCCGCTCCTCTTCCAGTCTCAAAGCAGCTCTTGTCCATGCACGGCGGGGAAGGGGCGAGTTTGCAGCCCTGGCTGTACAGGAGGTGCCTGTGCCAGCCCCTACTCCAGGTAGATGTCCTCTGTGGGGCATGTGTACTCCACATACTCCTTGTAGAATTGCTGGAAAGCCCTCCTGCAACACAGCATGAGCAAAGCTGAGCAGTTCCCTCCCCCAGGGCACCAGCAGAGCCTATTTCCACTGCTGGTTCCTTCCACTTCCTGCCCTTGCCCACTACCCCGCTGTGAGGTTGGAGCAGTCACCCACTGCCTGAGCCCCCAAACGCACACACGTTCCAGCACCCAGAGGCATCACTGGAGCAAAAGGATCTCCATCCCTGCTCTGATCCTCTGCACAGTGTGTGATTTGCAGCCATCTGCCAGCAAATCTTTGCACTGGGACATGATCCAGCGCTGTCAGGAATGTGCTGCCTGTCGCCCTGTCAGCCTTGCTTTAGGGAAGCGGTGCTAGCCTGGAGCCAGGTCAGAGCCCCACACATATGGGGAGACGGCAGAATCCAACCTGGGGCCCTAACTTCACGGCCTTTGGGAAGAATCCTCCCACCCTTCAGAAGCAAAAGCCTTCCTCCAAGGCCAGGACTCACCCTACAGACTCCGCGAGGGGCTTTGTGGACTCCTCTGAGACAAAGACATGGCAGGCAAATCTGTGGTCGGCAGGGTGCTTGGTGATGAACCCAAAATACCTGAAAGAAGAGAGAATAGGTGAGGTGGGACTGGCATGTGGACTCCAGCAGTCACCCTGGGCACTTGTGTGAATCAGCAACTAGGTGACTTAGAACCTCCCTCCTTCCAACCAGGGCCTAGTGGTGGAAAGAAGGCTGTTCCTAGCAGGAAGCTGATGAACAGGGTGTGCAGGGGAAGGGGAGCTCTCGGGAAAGGCACTGGTAAGCCTTCTTTTCCCTTCCCTTCCTCTTGCAGGACTACGCCAAGCTGCTGTGCCAAGACACTGGTACTGAGAGGAGCCTGCACCTCTTTGCTACTCACTTGTTGTTCTTTGGATGGTATCCACAAAAGGAAATGTTCTTCAGCTGGAAAAAATGGCTACATTTGTTTACCTGGGGAAAAAGAAAAGGGAAGGTCAATGCTGCCCTGCCCACAGGAGCCCCACCACACCTGCAGGGTAGCTAGTCTGGCCCCTGAAAGGCACATGCTCAGCTCCAGCAGCAGAACGGATCAGGGCTGTTGCTGAGCTGCTCCCCGACTCTGTGTCACCCAACAGGACTAGCATGAGAGGCTCCCATGAGAGGAGAGACCCTGCAGGGGGATGGAGGAAGAGGGAGCTGAGAACACCAAGGTGACTGGTCAGTTCAAGGACAGCTCCAAGTACCTGCACACTGATTTATTAGTTAGTCCTGATGTCTCCTATCCCCACTGCCTCTGCCTCCAGCAGCGCCCCTAGTATTTCCTTGGAGGCCCTGTGTTGGGCTGTGCTCAGCTTAGAGGCAGTGCTACTGTTTGCCCAGCACACACACAGTCCTATTCTCTTGCTAGAGATACTCAAAAATACCAGTAGGTAAAAGATGAATGGGTAGTTTAGAAGAACTATGTAAATCATCCAATCCTTGGTGTTCAAAGGGTCTCACTCAGAAATGAGAACTTAAAAAAAAAAAAAGCCATGTCATCAAGTTGATGACATTCCTCTAAGGCAAGTTTTGTAAAAAACACCCAGCCCAGTTCTCTGCCACAGTACCCATGGCCATAAACCACATCTACATCCCTGGCTGGAGAAGAGGTT